>CABHPP010001444.1:34280-60737 GCA_902168425.1 Peromyscus attwateri
TTCTTCTTCTTCTTCTTCTTCTTCTTCTTCTTTTTTTTTTTTTTGAGTCAGGGTCTCACTACAAGTCTGGTCTGGAACTTATGTAGCCCAGGCTGGCCTCAAACCCAAGTCAGTCTTCCTGTCTTGGCCACCTAAGTGCTGATTATAGGCTTGGCCCATTTTTCCAGTGAAAGTTGATGGTCTTACATGCTTACAACTTGTTTGGGAAAACCTGGTTAGCATAGTTCTTCCCATGGGATTCAAAACACATGTGACACCAGAGGAAAAATACAGAATTCAGCATGTGTGTGTGTGTGTGTGGGGGGGACTTTCAAAGTAGAAACATAATGCAGGCGGCCCCGAGGAAAAGATGTGGTGGACATGATTGCCTAGCCTGTTTAACTAATTACAGTATGGGAAATGTACATTTCCAGTGCACTGCATGCATGGTGGTGGTTCCAAGGCTTGTATCAGTGTGTGAGGTGATAGCTACCTTAGTGATGAGTGTGTAAGTATGGTCCATGATAGTCACGCAATCGTGACAAAGTCACCTGATAGTGCATTCTTAGTATGTATCCCTGCTGAGTGACTCCTAACTGTATAACTCAAGATAAGCAACAGTGAGGAAATCGTCAATTTATATAAGCAGATGTTAATATCAATGTGGAAAGAGTTTCCAAAAAATTGGTTGATAGACACTAAATTCTATTGGAGACTGCAGCTAAGTCATGGAAGAAAGTATGTGTGAAATATTGTTCAGTAGCAAAACAGCATTGATGATGACATCCTGTGTGCCCTTTGACTTAGGAAATAGTTCCCAAAATGGTAAATCTAAACATTGGGAGGTCAGGATAGAAATTCAGACAAAGGGAATGGATATAGAGGGATTAAACTATTAAACTATACCCGAAATCACATGACTGGTTTTGGGACTTGATCTCAATTTTGTGGTGCCATGAAACTGTCTCACATCACAACCATGTACTGTTCGCAGTTCTATCAATTGTGTTATGTATCTGTTTATGATAGTAACGACAAATACTCCTTTTGGACTGTGGTTTACCATTTTATTGAATGGATGTAATTTATTCAGCACACCCTCTGTTTTGCCAGTTTTTTTCTTCTTGCTGTTACAGTACTGCATACTGCAGTGCACTTTTTTTTTGTGCATGTCTTTGCATACATGCAAAATGCTCTTCTGGTGGTGAATTCCTAGACTGGTTGTATCATAGGCTCTATACATTGAACATTTTTGATAGATAAGCTGAAGCTGCCCTTTACAATTGTTCTCAGCTCCCCATTGCCACCAGTGCGGAACCTACTCCCGACTTGAATATTAGCCACATTTGAATGGTTTGTAATCCATTTTTTTTTACAGATGGATTTAGTAACATTTGATGTTTCTTTAAAAATACCGAAATTGCCGGGCGGTGGTGGCGCACACCTTTAATCCCAGCACTCGGGAGGCAGAGGCAGGCGGATCTCTGTGAGTTCAAGGCCAGCCTGGGCTACCAAGTGAGTTCCAGGAAAGGCGCAAAGCTACACAGAGAAACCCTGTCTCGAAAAACCAAAAAAAAAAAAAAATACCGAGTCTTCATGTGTCAGGATGCCTCAGTGTGTCTGCTTGTGTGTATGGAGAGGTCTTCACACATGTAGTTCAGGATTAAGGCTGGTGCTCTGTGGTTGAAGAATGAGATCTTTTCATTCAGCAAGTGCCCCTGTTAGTTTTTGTCGTTTAGTAGCTTTCATCTTACCGAATTCCTTATTGCTTTTTGCTACTTAACTTTCCTCAGGCATTCTATAATTATAATACATAATATGATAACATTCTGAAATATAATTATAGGATGTATTATATGATAATCACTCACAAATTATCTTTGTAGGGCTTGGAGGGATACCTCAGAGCTTCAGAATACTCTCCTAGAGGACTTAGGTTTGGTTTCCAGCACCTACATGGCTGCTCACAACCATCTGTAACTCCAGTTCTATGAGATTCGATGCCCTCTTCTGTCGTCTGCAAGCATGTCTACACATGCAGGCAAAACACTTGTACACATTTAATAAACACATAAACATAAAAATAAATCTAAAAAATTATTTTTGTTTCCTCTTCCCCAACATTTGTTAGATTTTTTTTTTTTTTTTGGTTTTGGTTTTTCATGTGATTTGTACTATCCAATTTTCCCCAGACAAGGTTAAACCAGAGAAGCAGCTATAGTTTCCTTGACTGATTCTTGATTTCAATAGGAAGTGTCTAGACTTCATGGTCATGGTTTGAGAGGTCCCTAGCCCTTGTCACCTTGCAAGGATTCAATGTTTCTGTCATTGCTAGTTGGGTCTGGTTTGTTTTTCTGCTTGTAAATTGTGTAATATTTTAAATAGAAATGCATTTTCTTCCTGGAATGCCTAAGCAGAGTGCTCTTATTGTTGTACCTGGGTCCTTTCATCTGGACCCTTCATCTGGTCATTATTAAACCTGAACGTAGATGTGTTTTGTTTCATGATTGTGGTGAGTAGTGAGTTACTTCATTAGAATGTGACCGTGAGGTCAGGAGCTTGCATTGCATAATGGAAAGGTGATTGTATGTGATGTAGGTTAGGTCTGGGAATCAGTTCTAGGCTGGCTGACAGTGAGAACCCATGGGAGCAAAGGAAATAAGATGTTAAAGGGCAGGTGCCAGGTTCTTTCTGCAGGTCTTGCTCTGGGCCTGGGAACGTGTACGGTAGGATTTTGTCATGGGTGGCTGATGCTTTCCAGGTGCCTGCTCAGATGATCTTAAACTTGCTTATGAGATTCAATCTGAAGTCATGTTTTTTAATAGACATTTTAAGGACCATTCTAAAGATCTTTGGGTTGTTTCCCTTCTCCCCCTCAGTGTTCTAGGTGACTTAGTGTGAGCTACATGGGTTCTAGTCCCTGTACCCATGGGAAGCTTGGTTTGTAAATGGGAACTTGAACACTTTCCAGATTTAAGGATTGGGTTTTTCTTGTTGATTGTTTGGAGGGGAAGGTTCTGGAAAGTATTTGGAAATAGGCACCTTATGGGTTACTTTTACAGTTATAATTCATAGATTCTCAGAGAAGTCTGGTGGGAGCCTGTATTGATAGAGAATTTACTAAAATTTTGAATTTGAAAATTTGTGTTAGATATTCCTTACATCGTGATTATTTGAAGTCACAAAAGTCAAAGATATTTGATACTTTATAGATAACAGTACAGGAAATCCGAAAGACATTTAATTACCATGATGTGATTATAGTCTGTGTCTTTGCCAGTGAGTGTCTCCCCTCCCCCTCATGGCTCTAGTACTCCATGGAGGGTAGGAAAGAGGCTCACAATTCAGTGTGTAAAAATGTAATATATCTTTATGGTAGTTCGCCTCAGGTGTGAAAATCACTGCATAATGTTTAAGGTGCTTAAGGTGCCCTCACAACACTGTGGGGGACAGGTGCTAATGGATGTGTGGGCTCAGGTTGTTACTCCAGATGTTCTGAGTGGCACTGACAGTTTTGGTTGGAGTTTGGGGCAGTAGGTCCTAAGAGTTCCTGTGCATTTCTCTCGTCTGACATCTTGTTGCAGTGGGCATTGGTTGGGGTGCAGGGAAGAGCACTGTGGCCTGAAGATGGGATGGAGCTGATGAAGGCCATCTGGTGTCGACTAGAGTCACCATTAAGGGCCGCTTCATCCTCACTAGTCCTCAAGTCAGACTGACTCTGGTACAAAGAGTGATCATTGTGATTTAGGGCAAAGTACATTTAAAAAAATGAAACATTAAAAAAATATTTTTGCTGAAGCATCTCAAATGAAGAAGACAAAGTACATTAAAAAACATAAAAAATTAGTACTTTTTCTTTTTTATAAAACATAGTTTTTTTTGTTTGTTTGTTTGTTTTGTGCTGAGGGTCTCACATAGCCCAGGCTGGTCCTATACTTGCTGTGATGCAGAAGCTGAGGATGACCTTGAGCTCTCACTCTTTCTGCCTCTGCCTTCCAAGTGCTAGGATTATAAGTGTGTGCTACCATACCTGACTACTGTTCAAATTTTTAACTAAAGATATATTTCAAACATCTAGGAAAAAATGATAGTAAAATAATAAGTGAAACTTAAAAGCACAACATTGTATCATTTTTTTTGTTGTTGTTGTTTTGTTTGTTTGTTTTCGAGACAGGGTTTCTCTGTGTAGTTTTGCACCTTTCCTAGAACTCCCTCTGTAGTCCAGGCTGGCCTCGAACTCACAGAGATCCGCCTCTGCCTCCTGAGTGCTGGGATTAAAGGCGTGTGCCACCACCGCCTGGTATCATTTTTATATATGTTATCTCCACTGTATTATTGCCCAACAATACTTAAGGGGTAGGGAAATCAACATACAAAGAGGTAACATTGTATCACTTTTATATAATGTTATCTCCATTGTATTATTGCCCCAACTATACTGAAGGGACAGGGAAATCAACATATAAAGAAGTGAAGTAGTTTCCTCAGATTTGGCAAATAGCAAGGTAGGATTTGAATCCAGGACACCCAGTGCCAAAGGATATGGTCTTATTTTGTTGTTGTTGTTGTTTGTTTGTTTGTTTTTGAGATGGGGTCTCACTATGTAGCTCTGGTTGTCCTAGAACTTGCTCTGTAGACCAGGCTGGCGTAGAACTCACAGAGATCCACCTGCCTCTGCCTCCCAAGTGCTGAGATTAAAGGCCTGTGCCATTATGAAAGAGCATAGTCTTAAATCACAACAACAACAAAAATACTTGATTAAAAACATAGCAAACACGAATGATACTTAGCATCTAATATTAATAAATGCCTGCGTATTGCCGTAGTTTGAGCACATTACATGTGGTAGACCTTTTCTCATCTGAACAGTAGTTTGTATCAGAGTCTGATATTTTTTTTTTTCTGGTTTCATCACTTTTTGTTCCCGTGACCTTAATCATCTCCTTGTTAAACATCAGTCTTGCTCCCAGTAGCTCAGCATCTGGCAAGAGTATAATCAGCAGGTACTTAGGAAATTCTGCTGCGCGTCCAGATGCTGTTCCAGGGAGTGGAGATAGGACTGTAAACGCCAGGAACTCACAAGCTAACAGTGGCAAAGAATGGGTTTATTTAAATGACTTAAGTGCAAGGGTAGAGTTTTGGGGAGTAGGTGGCTAATGAATGACATGGCTTGTTAAAAATATGTAATTCGGCTTCATGATTTAGTTATTTCCGGCCTGCTTATTGGTTCTGGGAGCTTTTTAGCCTTGGGCCAGTAACTCAGGTCTTTGGAGCATTTCCAGAATGATGGTCATGTTAGGGATGAGCTGGCTGTCTTTGTCTTTGAGTCTGTCACTATGTAGCTGGCCTTGAACTGGCTGTTTTTCTGCCTCAGCCTCCCTAGTGCTGGGATTATAGGCTGCGACACCCTGCTGTGCTGGTCTTGGATTCTCAAGTTCAGTCTGTGTTGGCTTCATTCTCCAAAGCCTTCAGGCTCTTGGTTGGCCTAGAAACTTCCTCTCCTGTGGGTCTGTGATCCCTGACATGGGAGACTGTGGATCCACTTGGTTATTAATTTCTGTTCCCAGCTCTGAAGTGTGTAGAATGGTAGAGGCTTCAGCGGGGTCTTGTCTTGTAGGGCCTAGGAGTCTCAGAGTCTGGCCTTGCCCTCTGCGGTGGTATGAAGAACTCAGGTCCCGTGGAAGGTGGACAGTAGGTGTGATGTGAGGGCAGTCAGCTTGCTGGTGTCACTCACTGTGCTTTCAAATAAACGAAAGCCAGCAGATGGCAGAGTGTATTTAAAAAAATAATTAGATTATAAGAATTGAGAAATATCAAATGGAAGCATTTAATATCAAACATCTTGAAATAATTTGTAAATGAGAACAAATCCACTGTTCCTGTCTAGTCCTGGGAAGTGTTTTAGCCCTGTAAGCACAGGCTGGCTGCGCTGACTGCTGTGATCAGCCCTGCAGAGGGAGGGGGGCGCTGGTCCCCAGCTCCCAAGACTGCATTTCCGTGTACCCTTCCAGCAGATGGTCTGAGTGATGTGTCACCCTCCCCCCTTTTATATTTAGGAGATTATCGAATGCTTTTGGAACAGAAAGTAGTATTTTGGCATTTGTTTTCGTAAAGACTTTTGGAATCTACCAGAGTATCTTGACAGAAAGTGGGCTTCTTTTGAAGCGTGATGGTAGAGAGATGCTCCCGTCGATGATCCCCAGGAGATGGCAGGAGCTGCGTCTAGACATATGCCGCGGCATTTCAAGAAAATTATATAATCAATCTCCAACGCTCCAAAACTTGAGGGAGTTAGGAAGTAAGTACTTTCTACAGAGCCTGCACTGGAGTTAGCTGCCTAGTTAGACTTGAGTTCCTTTTCTGCCTTTCGCTAGCTCTGTAGTCTGGGCAGCTTAGCTTTTCAGCGTTCCGGTTTTCCTATCTGCAAAACTGGGATAATCGTGTTTTCTTTGTGTTCTTGTGAAGGTGAGAAGAGTATGAGAGCACAGTGAGAGTCAGGAGGGCCAGAGAGACAGACACGAGTATTAGTCCCGTTTCTGTTCTGACGCAAACAAGCTGATAATGTCAGCTTCGACCCTACTTTGAAATGATCCCCAGTGAGCAGCACAGTTTGTTTTTCTATTTTTTTTTTTTTTTTTATTTCAAGGGAGTATTCTAGGCTCGGTGTTTCAGGGCTTGGTGTGCTTATAATGAAAGACATGAGTGGGATGTGGTTGGGAGCATTGCCATCTAAACCTGTGTTGATGACTTTGTGCTTTTAGGTATACCAAGCTTGGCTACGCAGGCAACACTGAGCCACAGTTCATTATTCCGTCATGTAAGTAAAGCTCTTCCTTGGGTTCTAAAGGCTTGTGTTTCTTAGCATCTTAAAGCATTCCAGTTCTGTGCATCAAGGTGTTTGAATGTTTTTAGCGTCTTCTTTTAGACCATCACTCCAGTTCCTGGGAAGGGCTGCCTATTTTGAAAATTGCTCCAGGAGGTGGCCGTGACCGGAACCTCCTTAGCAGGACTCTTGTCCTGGATTCCTTTCTCTGTCATTGACTTTCTAGTTTTACCTTGGGAAGCTGCCAGGGGCCTTTCAGTGTGTCGTAAGTGTCCCTACTGCCTGGACCAGTCGCTCTGATTCTTCAAGACTATTCTGTAATTGTGAGGATGCACAGTTTCGCTGGCTTAGCTGAGTGTCTGGTGCATGGCACCAGGCACCATTGAAAGAATTTTTTTTTAGTGGAAATGAGAGGTTTAGTGATTGTTCTTACTGTTCAGAAGTGTTCTGTTTTGTTTAACTTTCATCAGCAAAGGGTGATGCACTCAAGTGTCAAAAGTTGGGCTCATGCTGCCTGTTCCTTATTGCCCATGAAGTCTCTCTGAGGGCTGGTCTGGCTTTAGAGGTAGAATTCTCTGGTTTGAATCCCAGAGACAGTTTTGTCCAAGGGAAAGGTAAATGAACCCAGCACCAAGGGGAAACTTGACTTCTCATTTGCCCCTGCTGAGATCCCAGGACCCAGCTTGGACATTAATGGAGAAGAGCTTGGTTAGAATGTATTCAGGCCAAAGTCAAAGCCGTTTTGTGGTTAGTGTGAGCCTCAGATCACTAGACAATGCACTCCAGATTCCTTGAGGGGGTTTCAGCCACAAGCTCCAGTTCTGTACTTGCGGGATAGCGAACACAGCTCTGGCCTTCTTGGGGCGTGTAGACACCTCACATGGGCTATTCCTGGTGATGGGTGTTACTGGTCTGCCGTGTCCTCATTTAAAATTCGTAAAGTGGAGTGTTTGTCAGGAAAGGCTGCCCAGTAAACAGCAGACAAGGAGACTTACTCAACAGAACCGTGACACAGTTCTGGAAGCCCAGAGTCCAAGTTCAAGGTGCTGCCACGCTTGGTGTTGGGTGAAGGTCTTTTTCTGGGCTTACAGAGGGGCTGTCTTCTGTCCCAGTGTGCCTTCACGTCGCCTTTTCTCTCTGTGAGAATGCATGTGTGAGGGAACTGGTGTCCCTGTTTGTAAGGCCACCACTCTAATTGCCTCATGACCTTTAAAGTTCACTGATATTCATAGAAGTCCTGTCTCCAAACTCAGTTGTGCTGGAAGTTGGGGCTTCGTTTTGTGGAGGCATGGTTAGGTCCATGACATCCGACAGCTGTGCGGCGGTCCGTCGCTGTGCGTTTTACTAGGACGAATGATCCGTCCATGCTGAGTTGACAAATTGGACTTCCTGGTTTTGAAAGCAGAGATTAGATTTTTTAACCTTGTTAAGTGCATCAGCTAAAGAGAACTGACCATGTCCCCTTTGCTTTGCTCTGCTGCCATCTAAAACTCAGCACCAGTTGGCGGCACCACTTAACCTGTCATCGTTCATATTGGGGATCGGAGGCTGTTATTAGCAGGATTCACTGTCCAGAGACAGGGGAGCTCTCAGACTGGGGCTGTCAGAACCTTAGCAGTGGCAGAAGCTAGAAGACAATGAATGCCAAAGGGTGGCAGTATTAAAAAAAGATTTGTCTCATCTGTTTGAAATTTTACTTACTTATTTTTACGTGGATGGGTGTTGTGCCAGCCTGCATATCTGTGCATCGTGTGTGTGTGCAGTGCCTGCAGAGGCCAGAAGAGGGCACTGGATCCTCTGGGACTGGAGTTACAGATGATTTTTAAGCCACAATGTGGGTGCTGGGAATTGAACTCAGGTTCTCTGGAAGAGGGGGCATGCTCTTAACTGCTGAGTCATCTCTATCCTGATTTTAGTTTGTAATTTATGTTGGTGTGTGTGTGTGTGTGTGTGTGTGTGTTCATGAGTGCAGATGTCTGCAGAGTCCAGAAGAGGACATCAAGTCCCTTGGAGCTGGAGTTTTAGGCAGCCTGAGCCACCTGAGATGGGTGCTAGGAGACAAATTCAAGTCCTCTGCAGCAGCAGGATGTGCTTTTAACCACTGAGCCTTCTCTCCGGCCCCAAGAATGGTGATACTGTTGGCTGAACTTCTCAGGGAGAATGGCAGGAAGCACAGTTGAAGACGTTAGGGCAGATGTGAGGGTGTTTACAAACATAGGTACAGGGCTTCAGTTACCCAGGAGGCCTGACCCACTGCTCATCTCAGTGCTGAGAGTAGAACTGTTTTTCTCTATGTGGAGGTCTCATTTACAGGTTGAGTTCAAGGATGTGCATGCTGAACAGGCTTCAGGAGAGCTGGATGTGGAGCTAGGCCCTAGAGTTTCCCTGACATGCAACAGACCTGTGTCCCATAGTGCAGGAGAGAAAGAAGGAGGGGGGAAGGGAAGATGGACAGTAAGAGGGGCAGAGAGAGGGAGGGAGGGTGTGTGTTGAGGACTGGAGCAAGACTGTGATCCTCAGGGGCTCAAGGTCAGATCTGGGTGTGGAGAAGTGGAAGCTAGTGGAAGCTCCATGCAGCCTGGCAGGAGATGGGATTGAAGTTTGGAGAAGAGCCGTGTGAGAAAGCCTGCATTGTCTTTCTGGAGAACTGCATTTTCCACGTTCACTGGGTCCCGCGGGCTTCCCTCAGGGCCTGGGCACTGGGGCTTGACTGGCAGTCCATCTGTCCAGGCTCCGCTTGTGTCTGGTTTGTTGAGGCCTCGTTGTTTGGAGGAGGTTTATTCTTTCGCATGTATATTTGTTTTGAGGTTGGTGGAGACTATTGGGGGCCGCTGAAAGGTTCAGTCTGAGGAGAGCATGGTCACCACAGCAATAGAAAGAGGACAGAGGGACAGGGACTGGGGGGAGAAAGGGAGTTCCATTGCATGCTGGGAAAGTTGCCAGAAGGTGACTAGGGGAGAGGCTGAAAGCTCTGGATGAGAGCTTGACTGCAGAGGGGGTCCTGAGGTGCTGGGTTTTTGTTGTTCTTTTTTGAGACAGGTCTTACTATGTAGCCCTGGCTGGCATAGAACTCTCTATGTGGACCTGGCTGGCCTCACACACATCTTCTTGTCTCTGCTTCCCTGAGTGCTGAGATTAAATGTGTGCCACCACTCCTGGCCTGTTTTTTTTTCTTTAATTAAATATAGCTTTTTAAAAATTTGGTTTGGGTAATAAAATGCAAAAGAGAATATGGTAAAGACCCCTGAACCCACTACCCACAGTAAGCACACTAACATTCGACTTTCATGTCCGAGTAAACACATACAGTCATGTGCTATATGAGGAAGTGCTGGCCAGTACTGGCCTGCATGTGACAGAGGCCTTGGGAGATGTTTTACTTGGAGTAAATACACCTGCTATGAGGTCACCCAAAGTGAGTTTCTCCGATGACAGATGTCTGTAATTGACACCTTTCAGGCCGAGTCTCAGCCCCTCTCTTTCTTCCTGGCCCTTCCCTTCTCTTTCCTTGCTCCCCTTCCTCTGGTGGATATTTTCTGTCTAGGTTTCTAGTCTTGTGTTTCAGCTTTACATCATATGTGCTCACTGCTCTGTGAATGCTTAAAATGATTTCCTGCAAAGTTTCAGCATTATTTAAACAAAACAAAACAAAACAACAACCTCTTCAGTGTTGTTTTTAGTATCTATTGCTGCTAATGGATGCAGGTCTACAGCTAGAGTCTAATGCGAATGTACGACTTGGTCTCCTTTTTTAGACCAGATCTTAAACTCACAACCCTCTCGCCTTGGCCTCCCTGTGCTGGGATTACGGACATGGGCCATATGTCCAGCTAAAAATTTTAAAACATGAGTATTTTCCAGTCTTGTTACTTTACAAAACAGTGTAGTGAACACCTCCTTATGCACACACACTGTTTCCCCAAGAAGGGATCGGAGATGCTCTGGTTTCATGGCAGCTGTGCCGTTGGCATCTCGTGAGTTCTGTGCTGACCTCGGCCCACTGGCAGCATGAGCGACGTTCTACTTTCTCACCGTTATCCTCAAGTTCAGTGAATGTAAAACTGTGCTGATTAGCAGTAAAGCTGAGCATCATTCAGTGCCTCTCCATGTTTTTGTCCATTTTTATAACTGCATTTTTTGATAATTTTTGGTGTCCTAGGGATACTAGGTATCACGCATTGACTTGTTACAGATACTGCCTCCTATTTTGTGATTATTTGTTTATTTTTGTGGCACTGGGACAAAACCTTGTGTGTTTGTTCTAAACACTGAACTACATTCCCAGCACACTGTGACATTTTTAAATTTTTTTTTTGTCATCTAGAAATTTTAAATTTTGATAAGAGTCAAAAATTTCAATGTTTTTCAGCTTGTAATGTTTCTATTTTAAAAAGTGCATTCCCATTCCAAAGAACTCAAAAGGAATTTACATTTTAAAGTTTTGAATATGTATGAAAGATAGCTAGCTCATCTTATTTTCAAGTACAAGCCAGTTGCCCCAACACCAGTGATTGAAAAGTACATTCCAATTTGATATTCTTTTTTTGTCACATTGAAGTAGTGTTTATGCTTGGGAAGATTTTTCTTGACAGAATTTCACCATATAGCTCAGAACTTTCAATCCTCCTGCCTCAGCCCCCAGAGTGCTAGGATTACAGATGTGTGTCCCCATGCCTGCCCTATGCTTCGAAACATTTTGGCCTTTATTTGGCTTTGTTGTTGCATTTTTCTGTCTCTGCTCCAAGTATGCGGTTTGAGTCCCATTTACATCATACGTTTTTCTTTAGTGGGTTTGATTTTTTTCATTTTTTTGAATAATTTGGTTTTTCCTTTATTCTATACATTTTAGAATCAGTTTAAGTTAATTATAACAGACCATAATGAGGTCTTGATTAGAGATACTCTTTTGTAGGCTAATTAAAAATTTTTGCATTTAATTTGATATTCATGGATACGAATTGAATATTCAGTTCCTGTCCATGAATGCGGTAGAGGTGTTTCATTGTTCATTCATATCTTGTGGGGTTTTCAGTAATGTTTTATAATGTTACTTAAATTCTGCTACATGCTTTTTTGCTAGATTTATTTTTAGAGATGTTTATGTTTTATTGTGTGTGCATTTATTTTTATAATTGTTTTCTAATTAGTTATTGCTAGCATATAAGAACACTCTTGTGTTGGAGCAGCTGAGAGTGTGTGCTGCTCTTTCAGAGGATCTGGGTTCAGTACCCAGCACTCATATTAGGCAGCTCACAACCACCTGTACCTCCAGCTTTTAGGTAATCCTATGCCCTCTTCTGGACCATGTGATCATCTGCCATACACATGCACATTCCCACATATAAATGCAGACATATATGCATAATTTAGGATAAAATAAATCATAAACAATAATGTTCTTGAGATTTGTCATTTGTTCTTGCATCCAGCAACATTTGTTGGATAGTCTGCAGATAGACCCTTTCTCCCCGCCACCTCTCTCTGTGTTTGTGGTATATGTACATGTTCATGTGGGTGTGTGCACACACGTGCATGCTGTGTGTGGAGGCCAGAGGTCGATATTGACTGTCGTTGTTCATTGCTCTCCATGTAATTTTTGAGACAGGATCTCTCTATTAACCTAGAGCTCACGAGCTCTGCTAGGCTGACTGGCCAGCCAATGAACTTCTGTTTCTGCCTTCCCGGCACCGAGATTCTGGATACATAAGTCTCTGTGCTTGGCCTTTACTTGGATGCTGGGGATCCAAACTCGGGTTCCTCCGCTTGCACAGGAAGCACTTTACTGATTGAGCCCCATCTGCAGGCCGTTGTATTGCCTGCAAGTAACGGTTATGCTTGGCTTCTGATTCTAGTCTTACTGTGTTTCCTTATTGTGGCTGTTTTTATTAGTTTTTTTGCTTATTTATTTATTTATTTATTTATTTATTTATTTATTTATGTGGCTGTTTTTATTAGTTTTTTTGCTTATTTATTTATTTATTTATTTATTTATTGTATGTGGGTGCACATGTCACAGTATACACGTGGAGGACAACTTTCAAGAGTCAATTCTTTTCTCCCATGTGGGTTCCAGGGATCAAACTCAGGTCATCAGACTTGGTGGCAAACACCTTTACTCCTTAAGGCTGGTCTTTGGAGGTTGTATGTTGCTAGAACCTCTATTAAAATAGTGACTAGAACTGGGTAGCTGGCACTTTTGTCTTACTGACTTTAAAGAGAGCATGGTTTCAGTGTCTCATTAGCGGTTCTATATAGGTTTCTATGGCCATGCTATTTCAAATTTTAACAATGTTCTTAGAGCTGTGCCTGGTGATGCATAAGGCGAGAGAGAAGGGAAGGGGAAAGAGAGAGAAGAAGGAGAGAGAGAAGGATAATGCAGTTTGGCCCGGAGAAATGCAAGTGTGGTGTGTATTTATAGTATATACACATTTACAGATATTTTGCAGTTTAGACAGTGTATATAGTCATTAGACAAATGGACTGGCTCAGTAGGATGAAAAGTGTTCTCTATAAGTAGCAAATTGCTGAGTTGAAGATTATTTTTAGTTATGTAGTGAGTTCAAAGCCAGACATCAGACTGGCTGTCTTAAATGTCTTAAAAACTAAAAAGAGAAATAACAATAATTAGAAAAAAGAAACAATCTGGGAGCTGGACAGGCTGCTCCAGGCTTGTAATCCTAGCATTCAGGAGGCTGAGACAGAAGGATGGAGAACTTGGGACCAGCTTGGACCACATAGCAAGAAGAGCTTGTCTCAAAAGCCAAAGCCCAACCAACCAAACAACAAAATCCTATTCTATTCCAGGGAACTGACTTTGGTATGACATGTGTGCACATTCTGTGTTTGAGGCTGCACCTGAAGAATGTTATCATTCTTGTTCTAGGGCCCTTGTTTAATAATTTAATATCTGTGCCATCTCCATTTATCTAGCAGTTGTCTTACTTAAGTTGATATTTCTGATTCTTGCTAGGGCAAGAATTTCATTTTCAAAAACTAAATCCAGGAATTTGGTTTATTGTGCTATGAGATTCTTGATCTTATTTTAAGGGAAAATGACTCTTTGTTTCTGCCATTTTTGGGTAAAAGAGCAAGTCTTCCACTTCACCTTTTTTGGGCACCTGGTTGGAAAGGGTCTCTGTGTTACTGCTGGGTGGGAAAGACATCAGGGCTCTGTAGCTTGCTGGGTTAGCTGGGTGACCTAGATCATTAGTTAGACAAGAGCTCTACCACTGAGCCTCTCCTCTAGCCCAAGCTCTGTGTATCTTTATTGCTTTGCTTGGATTCTGTTGCTTGCCATCTAATTGTTAAAAGAAATACCACCTGCCTCTCCCGACTTCCTTCTCCCCTCCCGCCTCTCTATCCCCAACCAAAACTTAGCTGTGTTATGACCCAGGTTCACATTATTTAGAGTTAGTTTTCTGGGAGGGATGAGATTTACTTTATTGTCATTTAAATTTTTGTTGTCTGCCTTTATTTCCTGTTAAAGTGTTTGTGTGTGTGTGTGTGTGTGTGTGTGTGTGTGTGTGTGTGTTTGTGTGTGTGTGTGTGTATGTGTGTGTGTGTGTTGGGGGTGGGATATGGCTCTTCTTTTTCTTTTGGTTCATGTTTTGCCCTTGAGTGGATGTCATGAATTGTAGGGTCTTTTTTCCTTTACCATTCCACATTCTGTTATTGTGGCTTGACAGTTTAATCTGAAATTTATACATAATTAAGCTTGATCTTGCCAGGGAACAAAATGACTCTGTATCCTTTCTCTTTTAGAAAAACTATTGTATGTGTGTGGGTATCTTGCTTGCACATGTCTGTGCACCACATTCGTTCCTTGCCACAGAGGTCAGAAGAGGGCATCAGATTCTTCTGGAACTGTAGTTACAGGTGGTTGTGAGCCACTATATGGATGCTGGGAATAAAACCCAGGTCGTTTGCAGGAGCAACAAGTGCTCTTAACCACTGAGCCATCTCTCCAGGTTCTTCTTGTAGCCTTTTCTTTTCACCATTACTTTATAATCTCTTCTGAGGGGGAAAAAAGACAGCCAATTCACTCTTAAAATACTGTTTTAATTCTATATTTGCAATAATTTGAGGGTGTCAGAAAAATATAGTTTTAGTAATAATTGTACATATATATTTACTTGTTTGGAATGTTTTACACCTACTTATTTAGTATTATTAGTTATTATTATTATTGGGGTGTGTGTTTGTGTACGTGCACTTGTGTGTGCAAGGTGTGCACAGAGATCAGAGGACAACCTGCCGGAGTCAGTTTCCTCCCATCACACTGGTCCCGGAGATTGAACTCAAGCCATCAGGTTTGGTGGCAAGTGCCTTTACCACTGAGGCATCTTGTCGGCCCTGGAATAATTTTGAAGATAAATCTGCAGCAGAGCTAATATCTTATCGTTTGAGACAGGTCTGTAGTTGGGCTTGTTTTAAGTTTCCAACTGTGGAAGTAATAGGTGTCCAGCCTGTAGCCTATGGGCTGCATGGGGCTGCCTGCAGCTTAGGTTGCATGGGGCTGCCTGCAGCTTAGGATGATGGGGCTGTGGACACAAAGTTACAAACTCACTTAACTCAGTAGTGCTGTTCTTAACTGTGAACTTTGTAGAGGATGACTTTGTGTAACGATGTCAAAAGCCAGCTACAACCTGTTAGGGTCAATGAATTAGAGTAACAGGCTAGAATGCGTTAGTTTGCACAAACGTTTGAATTTTGTTCTGTTATCTTCCCTCCCACCCCCATAATTGAAAAGCTGATATGCTCGGTAGCTAGAAACAACAGCCACTGTGGTCCTGGTGCCCAGGGTTAGCCACTGTGGTCCTGCGGCCTAGCGTCAGCTGTGTCCTGCTTTGGCTGACAATCTCAGGCCCACACATGGAGTGGCCTGTAAGTTACTGAAATGGAGCTGCTACATGGGGTTCTGAAAGGCTACTTAGTAGCGCTAAGGTTTTGATACATTTTGACCAGCTCTGACTTCAGATGGGTTAGGACCCCTACCTGCACCTTGCTATTATGATTAGTTCTACAGAACATCCTTCAATTTGTACCTTTATTCACTCTGACACTCCTTAGAGTGACTTTTAAAAGCTGAATTATTGGATAAATCCATTGTCACAGTGTTTCCTGATTTCCTTGCTGCCTCTGAAGTGTTCGGGCACATTCCAATGTGGTTAATGTTACCACTGGGTAGTGCTGTGTCCCAGTTGAGTGTCTGCGTGCACTAAGCAGTGCTGCAGGCCTGCAGAGGAGGTGGCAGGACGTGTCCCTTCCTCTCATGGTAAGAGCACTTCCTCCAGGGCAGCTAGCTAGCTGCACAGTGCTGAGCTCCATGTTCAGCGGGGACTTCCCCTTGTGAAACTGACACACTGCTGGAACGGTTAGGTCATGTCAGAATGATCAGGTACCTCCCCCGCTTCTGAGGTAGACACAGGATTTCCATTTCCTTCATTTTCAACTGAGGAACTTCACTTGGCACTCCTGTTTATTTGCGCTGGTGACTATGGCTTCACCAAACATACATTAGACCCCTTTGGAGGCTCTGTTGGTGTAGTTACAGAATCAGGCTTATGTTAGAATAATTTGACATAGTTGGAACATTTTCCAAGTTCACAGTCAGCCTTTCAGTAGAGTAGGATATTAACACGACACGCGTTTCTCTGGTGCTCACTGGGGGCAGCTGCTGAGGTGCAAAGCCTAGCTCTGTCTCTCGGAAGCAGCATGGCCTTGATTGCTGAAATAGTAGTACCTTCCTGATAGGCTCCTCTGAAGACTCAGTAACACCGTGTACAAAAAGAAATTGCTGAGTGCTTGGTAAACCTAAGGGCTTCTCCTTTGGCGATTTGCACGTGCCTGCCCTTAGAGCAGCTGCGGGAGACGTACATTTTCTGACTTGGAGGTGTCTGTAGTCTTGTGTGGACTGGTTAACATTCTTTGTGACAGATGCATTCATGGAAGTGTGAAGGGCCAGTGGCCATTGAGAACATGCCTCCAGTTACTAGGTCATCAGGGAAAGTTTGCAGGGAGAGGAGGGCATTGCACAGAGACCTGATGAGGAGGAGGAGTTGAAGGGAGCTCTCTGATTGTGACCAGGGGTTAGGAGTGTCAATGCAAATTCAATCTTTGGGAAGCATTTCACAGTTTTATTAAATGTTAAATTCTGGAGCAAGGTTTATATGGCTGTTTATTACTAAGTATAGTTGCAAATATAAAGTTAAGATCTTCTGTGATATGCTTGTTTGAATATTGTATTTCTCTTTTTGCAACAGATGCTGGTCCACAGCCTTGTAGTTTTTTTTTTTTTTTCATTTTAATTGGAAGTCACAGCTCCCCCCTCCCTATAATTAGACTATATATTTAAAAACTATTTGATGTCATTTTATGAAAATGACTTAAGAGCATATAAGCATTATTTTTCAGTTTCCCTTCCTCGTCTATGTTGTATAGAATTTTGTCCCTTCCAAGGTGTATTTTACAATCAACATGTGGTGGATGTACAGCCCATAACATCACCTGCTTTCTTAAGGGGTTCCTGCAGATGAGGCCAATTACTAATATTGCTTCTGTGCCAATATTAAAAACAGTTCCCTTGCATTACACTGAGATGCTACTGGGAAAGAGTTGCTTGTTTCTCTGTTATTTCATGTGTTCATCACATCTCCTGTGAGCACCCCAACCCCAGATAAAACTTTAGCGGTCACCATTTACTGTCCAAACCTACAGATTATATTCACTGTTCCTGATAATTCAGATAACACGTGGAGAGTGATGGCATCTTTGTGAAAGAAAAAAAACATTTTTTTCCCTTCAGGTATCGCCATCAGAGAATCTGCAAAGGTAGTTGATCAAGCCCAAAGGAGGGTGTTGAGAGGAGTTGATGACCTTGACTTTTTCATAGGGGATGAAGCCATTGATAAACCTACCTACGCCACCAAGGTAAAGTTGTACCAGCGGTCTGCGTGTGTGAGCGCGGAGCCCAGAACAGAGCGTAGACTGACTGAGTGAACGATAGGCTGTCTGGAAATGGTCCCTGTGAGTTGTGGGATGCGGCTTCATTCTTATGCTTGGGTGGAGGTGGTTAGTTGAACGGAGGGGGCTGTTTCTGAAGAGGTGGATTTCTGGGTGGAGGACCAAGTGAGTTAACAAAGGCCTGAGTCACACAGTTGTCAGCAGTGCCAGCAAGGTCTGCCCTTCTGGGGAGTTGCAGGTTGACTAACACACCTGTCAGATTTGGAAACTTGCAGACTGAGCAATTAAGAAGAAAGCACTAATATTAAAGCAGGTATATCTTCTAAAAATAATTTAAATTATTTTTTAAGATTAGTGTACGAAGTGATGGATTGCATTATGACATTATCATACACACATACATGTCGTTTTACTTCATTCTCATTCACTCCCACTTCCTCTGATGACCTCCTGACTTCTCTCATCTACCTGCCCACTCTTGCTGGTCCCCTCTCTTCCTCCAGATTTGCCCCCTTTCTGCCCTCACGACATGTGTATTCCATTATTCTCCTTTTCTCCCTCCTCCCTTAAGATCACTTCCTCCCCACTCATGTTCCCCTTTTGCTTTCAGTCACTAGAGATGTGCACATGCCTCTGCTTTATTGACTTGGAGTCCTTCAGGTATATACCCACGCATGGTCTCCCTGGGCTGTACAGTAGTTGTGTTTTTAGTGTTTTTTTTTTTTTTTTTTTTTTTCCAGAGCTGAGGACCGAACCCAGGGCCTTGCGCTTGCTAGGCAAGTGCTCTACCACTGAGCTAAATCCCCAACCCCGTTTTTAGTTCTTCTTAGGAACCTTCACACTGACGTCGATAGCAGTTGCCTCAGTTTACAGTCCCACCAGCACTGTGCAATAGTTCCCGTTTCTCCACTTGTTCACCAGCAAAGCAGGTCTTTCTGCAGTAAAAACAGAAGAACCAGAGGGAGTTGGATGGTAGAGGAGCTCTGCCCACTGCCATCCAGGTAGTTCTGTGTACTTAGAGGTGATGCAGTAAAATACAGCGTAGAACTTAGTCTCTTGTTAAAGTGTGTTGTTTATGTGTAAATCACCGTGAGCTTCCCACCAGGAGTCCTTTATTCTGTTGGGCCTCCTCTGCTCTTGTACTGTGAAGCTGTTGCTCATATCCATTTCTTACTCTCTGGACACATCTTGCTTCCTCTGCTCCAGTGGCCTATACGACATGGCATCATTGAAGACTGGGATCTTATGGAAAGGTTCATGGAGCAAGTGGTCTTTAAGTATCTTCGTGCTGAACCTGAGGACCATTATTTTTTAATGGTGAGTAGTTGGAGCCAAGAAGAATGTGCTCCTGTGAATTCCAAATTACTTAGATTGTTAAACACTAAAGTCCTTCTAAAGACTTAGCTTTTTTTTTTTTTTTTTTTTGGTTTTTCGAGACAGGGTTTCTCTGTGTAGCTTTGCGCCTTTCCTGGAGCTCACTTGGTAGCCCAGGCTGGCCTCGAACTCACAGAGATCCGCCTGCCTCTGCCTCCCGAGTGCTGGGATTAAAGGCGTGCGCCACCAGTGCATTCAGTTTTTTATCTCATAGAGAGATATAGGTTATTTTTGATAATACTTATTAATTATTCATTTTGAATAAGTACCAGGTGATAATCTTACTATTGCTATGAATTATAATGTTCATGTAGTTTGCTTTTAGGTGATATTCTAATCATATGCTTCAATATTAAGACAATAAGAAAACTTTGATCTTGTGTAATTGTTTGGGGATGTTTTATTTAAGTGTGTCCTCCAAAGGAATACTTCCTGTGCCTTTGGTAATGGACACAGACGAAGTGGAAGACCAAGGAGGAAATAGGTTATGAGGACATAGCCTTAAGAATATGGACTTTGGGCGGTGGTGACACATGCCTTTAATCCCAGCACTTGGGGAGCAGAGGCAGGTGGATCTCTGTGAGTTCGAGGCCAGCCTGGTCTACAGAGCAAGATCCAGGACAGACTCCTAAGCTACACAGAGAAACCCTGTCTCAAAAAAACAAAAACAAAAACAAAAACAAAAAACAAATAAAAAAAGATATAGGCACTTAAGAATACGGACTTTGAGCTGGGTGGTGGTGGTGCACACCTTTAATCCCAGCACTCGGGAGGCAGAGGCAGGTGATCTGAGTTCGAGGTCAGCCTGGTCTACAGAGTGAGTTCCAGGACAGCCAGAGCTACACAGAGAAACCCTGTCTTGAAAAGCAAACAAACAAAACAAACACACACACAAAAAGAATACTTTGATGCCAGAACCAGAGATAACAAATATTTCCTGATGTTGAAGTAGAGAGTTTAATTCTTCAAAGATGGTGAATTGCGATTGGTAGCCAGTGATAGGAGTCTAAAAATAGTAGTTCAAACAAGTTAGGGGTTTTAATTTTCTTGATGAAATCAGCTTATGGCAGGCAGTTGGTGCTGGGCATGGCAGCTGTCTAGTGTCATGAGGAATTTCTCTTCCCTAGTGTATTTGATGTTTGGCTTCCCGGTAAGGATGCTGACTATTCCGAGGTAGGTTACTGGAGCTTCAGTCATCCCCTTACTCTAAAGGAAGAGGGAGGGGGAGGGGCAAAGAGGCTCTACTATTTGGTAGCAGCTTTTTCATCTCATTGGCCAGAGCTCGCCTACTCAGCTTACCCATTCTTTGTCCACAAAGAAGTCTGGGATATGCTGTTTGTCTGGACAACAGGATATGCCTGTTGCCATTAACAGTAGCAATCAATAACCAATCAGTAATGACCACTCCGTGCTAATAAAGTACAACTCGTAGAACCTGCCAGAGTGAGGGAATTCACAGGTCTGAAGATGGCAGCTCCAATAGAGCTCGGCTGCTTTCACGCCTTCTGCTGCTTTCTGTCCATTTGAGTGCCAGACATCAGGGGCCCGGTGGGGGGGCCAGGAGTGCCATGGTCATGCTGTGTCTGCTCCAGCTCTGATGGGGTTTATTTCTGCTCAGTGCTTGGTCTGTGGCTAAGGGGGTTGCATTGCTATGTGAGGGGGTGCGCAGGTCCTGGTCTAGAGTCTCACTCAGGTGTGTGAGCTTCTTCCCTGTAACAGCAGACATGAAGGGAGGAATCAGAATGTTTGGAAATGATGTGTGTGCCTTTCTCAGTCCCGTCACATGAACGTAGAGATGGTTAACATTTAGTCGGTTTTCACTTTTAACCCATGTTTTTATATTTTATATATTCCATCTTCTTGTTTGTGTATTTATTTTTGTGTTTGTGTGTGAGCACTGTATGTGCGCTCATGTGGAGGTCAGAAGACAACGTGAAGGAGTCAGCTCTCTCTTCCATGTCGGCCCTGAGGATTGAACTCAGGTCGTCAGGCTTGGTGGCAAGTACCTTCATGCACTGGGTCATCATGGTGGCCCTCGCTCCATTTTTATTTGCAGTTTCTATATTAGTTACTTTTCTATTGCTGTGATAAAACACTGTGACCAAAGGCAACTTAAGGAAGAGTTTCCTTTTGGCTTGGGGTTCCAGAGAGAGAGAAGAGTCTATCATGACCGGGAGGCATGGCAGCAAGCGCCAGGTATGGTGACAGGTCTAGGAAGCTGAGAGGTCACATCTTCAACTGCAGACATGAGGCAGAGAGAGTGGACAGGAAGTGGGTGAGGCTGTCAAATCTCAAGGCCCACTCCCAGTGACATACTTCCTCCAGTAAGGCTGCATCTCCTGAACCCTCCAGAAGCTTCACCTACAGGGCCTATGTTCAAATTCAGGAGCCCATGGGAGACACTTCTCATTCAAACCACCAGTTTCCACAGTCATCATCGTAGCAGTTGTGTGGTTATACAGCCAGCCGCTGGCTCCTGTTTGGACGTGTTCTGTTTTCAGACATTGCCTTGTGCTTCTGATTTTGAAGGAACAGTGTGATCTTTGTGGGTAAAGGTATACAGGTTTTTCTGTTTGGTTGGTGTTGTTGTCTCGCTATGTAGCACTGGCTGCCCTCAAACTCCCTATGTAGACCAGCCTGGCCTTGAACTCATAGATCTGTCTGCCACTGCCTCCTGAGTGCTGGGATAAAAGGTGTGTGCCACCATGCACAGCTCTATGTACCGTGTTTTTCTAGACCATTCCTTTTTTTTTTTTTTTTTTTGTTGTTGTTGAGACAGGGCTTCTCTGTGTAGCTTTCGAACCTGTTTTGGAACTTGCTCTGTAGAGCAGGCTGGTCTCGAACTCTTAGAGATCCGCCTGACTCTGCCTCTGGAGTGCTGGAATTAAAGACGTGCACCACCACTGTCCAGCCTACCTTTCCTCCTTCCAGTCATCCCCCCACTCCCCTGTGTTCTGTTTGGGGATATTCGGTCACACTGTGAACTCTGAGTTTGCGTTTGAGTTCATTAAATACAATTAACCTTGGGTCAGGAGGCTGAGATAGCAACTAGTTGACAGAAAGTAATCATAGAGCCTCAGAGGACATCCTGGAGAGACAGTCACAGTAGGATGGGGTTTGGAGCATCTCAGCTTTTTCTGGTTTGTTGAGCGGAAGCATGGGTCTTCCATGGATGCCAGCAAGGAGAAAGGGTTAGGTAGTTGGAACTCAGCCTGTCTGAGCTCTCAGGTTTTCACCTCAGCCTTTGAATCTCGAGTTTTATTCATAATAAGAATGCTAGAGATTTAGTTAGAGCTACCTTTAGTGGAAGCAACAGGGCCGGTGCCTGTGGGAGCAGAATTCTCACCAGGCTCAGGCCTGAGCGGCCAGGTTCCTGCTAGAGAAGCAGGCTGGTTGGTAACTGCGGAGCGGCGATTGCTGGCGGAGATAGCAGTGGACTAAGGCGCAGCCACTGTGCAGAGGTTAAAACAACAGTGTCGTCTTGCTCCAACTCCTCCAGTGTGCCCCCTCACTCTCTTTCAAATTCATTACTTCTTTGTCTACTGTTAGTATCATTACATATATAAACACATACATATAGAAATATGACTTGTTGAGTCTATTTAGTGTTGCTTGTATGTACATGATTTCAGGGCTGACCACTTGGTATTGTATAGCCAGGTAGGGGGCTCAGCCCTGGGAAAATCTAATTCTTTCTCTCTCAGCAGTGCTTAGGTGCTTGTCTAGGGGTGGAGCCTCATGAGAGTTCCCTCTTGCACCTCAGCATGTGTATTAGTGTTGTTGTTTGGATATTGGTTAGGCAGCCGTATTGTTGCAGTATCGGGGTGAAGCTTCCCTGTCATTTCTAAAAGACATGATCTCAAAGCAGACTTCCTGGTCCCCTGGCTCTTATACTCTTTTTATCCTCACTTCTTTGATGTTCCCTGAGCCTTAGGTGCAGGAGTTGTGTTGTAGGTGCATTTGTTGTGACTGGGCCCTCTTGATCTTGTCTTTGTATTTTGACCAGTTGTGGTTTTCTGTGATGGTCTCCATCTCCTGCAAAGACAAGCTTCTGATGAGGGAGGAGAGCGACACTTACCTTTGGGTATAAGGATAAGTATTTAGAGTGCAGTGGACACTTACCTATGGGTATAAGGATAAGTATTTAGAATGCACTGGGAGCTATGCTGTTCTAGTAGAGTGGTGTTAGTAGGTTTTCCTCTAAGATCCGTGACCTCAGTAGCCCCAGGTAGTTGGCTAGGTTTTCAGTACAATGCTGTTGAGAAGGCCTTAGGTCCATTTAGAGAGTTGTTTGTTACCAAGAAGTCTGAGTGCCACTCTTTAGAACCGTCTTGCAGGGCTGGTCATTGTTGTGGTTCATAGGCATCACAGTTGGGTAGGGCTATTAATTGCTAACCTCCTTTGGCAGCTTGCATGTGTCTTCTGATACTATGAAAGCTAATCGTTGGGGAGGACCTTTGTCTGAACATTCTTTATTTAAAGATAATTAGGATTTAATTTTGGGGTCTAGAGCAGTAAGAGTGCTGTGATTGTGTACCTTACCTCACCCTGAGCAGTGTATAAAAGGCCTTCTCAGCATTAATATAGATTTTCTGAGTTTATACACAGTTAAAGATATTTTGGTTTTGCAAAATGCTGGATTGACATCGTGTCCAGAACCAAATTATTGGGTTGTCCTTCCTGCCATGGAGAGACTCTTAAGTATGGCCCTGTGTGCCACAGAGTTAAAGTAGCCATTCTGAAGCCAGAGGCTTTATTCCCTGCTTGAAGTGTTAGGGGCATGCTCCGCTGTCTTGACAGAATGCCACAGACAAAGTGGCTTAAACAAGAGAAGCTTATTTTTTCATAGTTCTGGAGGCTGCAAGGTCAAGATTAGGGAGGTACAGCTGGGATGGTTCCTGGCCAGAGCCCTCTTCCTGGCCTTTGGATGGCTATGTTCTTGGCATTTTCTTTGTGCTAATGCATGTAAGGAAGAAGGGAGGTGTAACTGGACCTTTTCATCGGTACCTCTGACTCCCCAGTAATGACGCAGAGACTTCTTATTAATTATAAAAGCTCAGCTGATAGCTCAGGCTTGTTTCTAACTAGTTCTTATAACTTAAATTAACTCATATCTTTTAATTTACATCCTACCATGTGGCTTTTACCTCTATCCCATCTTGTGTGTCCAACTCATTCTGTGTCTGGCTGGCGACTCCTGGTGTCTCTGCCCTTCTTTTCCCAGCATTCTCTCTGCCCCCAAAATCCTGCTTACCTATTGGCTGTTTAGCTTTTTATTAAACCAATCACCGTGACATATATTCATACGGTGTAAAGGAATATTCTACAAGAGGGAAGGAGAGAGGCAGACAGCCAGAGAGAGAGGGAGAGAGGAATAGGAAGGGAGAAGAAGAGGGTGGGGAAATTTGTGGGTTAGGATTTTAATGCGTGAATTTTGGGGGAATCACAATTCAGTCCATAATAAAAGGTAATGTGGACTTTTTGCCAAAAGGTTCAGAACATTTTCACTTATTTTTGTAGTTTATGTAAATATAAGATGTAGATCTTTGTTGTTTGGGAAAAATATAGTGCCTTGTTTTAATTTGTCTGTTGTCTGATGATTTTTATCCTATTTGATAATATTTATTGTTTTAAAAAGGGTTTGACTTGTTGACAATCTTTTAAGATTTTCATCTGCTTTGCTTTTATATTATTCTAGGTGTACACTCAGTATTACTCAAAATGCATACAACCAGAAGCTTTCAGAATTTGGAGTTTGGAGTACTCGACATATATAATGAGATATCATGGGGTTAGGACTGAGGTCTAAGTGCTGACTGTATTTATGTTTCATAAAGATCTGTACACATAGCCAGAGGGTCATTTTATGCAGTGTTTTTAGTGTACCTGCGTGTTGACTGACACCTGTCAGATAAGATCACTGTGATGTCAGGTTGGTGTTGAGTTTCAGGTTTGGGGCATCTTAGGATGCTTCCCCTGTATATGGTTTTTTTTTTTTTGTCTCCATTTGTGTTTTGATTACTTTTCTCTTTATTTTAGCATTTTTATGTAATATTGGCTGGTATCATTTGCTTTTGTTGCATGTGTGATTGTGGGCTTGGTAAGCCCAGGAGGTCGGTGCTTGGGGGGCATGGCGGCCATCGTGGAGTGTGGTGGGCTGAGCCTGCCACTGCCACTGTGAGCGCCAGGTGGGAGAAAGCTTTTGTCGCTTGAAGCATGCCCTTTGCCCATTCTTTGGAGAACTCATCTGTCTCTGGTCTAGGTGCTGGGAATAGCATCATGAGTCTTCACTCTTGGCTGTATTCCACGGCCTTTGGCGTCCTGCATCACAGTTCCCAGTTTCAGGGGTGTTAGGTGTAATGTAGGTGGTGAACGAGCTCCTCTTTTTCTGTGACTTGTTGAACTTTGAACTTCAGGTGAGTCCTGAGAGCAGAAGCCCCACAGAGTCTTCACTCTGCCTTGTCAAAGCTTTTAAGACCTGCAGTAAGAGACCTTTAACTAGTCACCTTTAGTGAACCCCATCTTTACAACTAGGGAGTTCTGTAATACGCTGGTCAGCATGCCTTTAGGCTAGCCCTTTTATAATTCTGATGTAGTTACATGAAATTGGAGAGAACATTAAATCTAATGTTTTCTTACAGACAGAACCTCCACTGAACACACCAGAAAACAGAGAATACCTTGCAGAAATCATGTTTGAATCATTTAACGTACCAGGACTCTACATTGCAGTACAGGTAAAGACAGCATTGTCTTGTGATTCTGACAGTACAAGAAGCAGGAATCCTAAGGCCCTTTGTGCGCAGACTGGGCTAGACATTCCTCTTTTCTCTCTCTTGGTGTGCACCCCGTCACCAAGCTATTCAGGTTTGAATCAAATCACCATAAAGAAACTTGTCTGTAATTTATTTTTATATAACTACCACTGATATAAAGTTGGTTTGGCTCTACAGTTTTCCTATGCAGAGTCCCATGTGTTTTTATTTGGGTGTCAAGTTAGAGGTATAGATGTGTTTCTTTTTTCTTTAGCTTCTTACACTTACTTTGGGTCACTGTAAGTATAAGAAACAGCAAACAAACAAACATACAAAAACAACAACCAAAATGAAATGAACAGACAGCATAACATCTGTGGAAAACAAACTAAGCTCAAGCCATGATCCCACCCCTTGGGAGGATGAGGCAGGAGGATCTAGGTCACCCTGGGCTATAACATGCGTTCTGAGGGCAAGTTTGGGTTACAAAGTGAGACCCTGTCTCAAAGAAAGAGCAAACAAAAGCCAGAACAAAGTAAATGCCTTGGGAGAGCCCCGTGATTA
>CABHPP010001445.1:0-60423 GCA_902168425.1 Peromyscus attwateri
CACATGTTCAAGATATAGTCTGTAAAGAAAGAGCTGAATCTTACTCCAATCAAGATGACCCACAGT
Organism: Peromyscus attwateri; assembly: GCA_902168425.1. Lineage (NCBI taxonomy): Eukaryota > Metazoa > Chordata > Mammalia > Rodentia > Cricetidae > Peromyscus > Peromyscus attwateri. The sequence goes on from CABHPP010001445.1 coordinate 67, forward strand.
GACTCTGACTCAGGGTATTTGTGTAGATTCCACACTGGGAGCCTCTTTAGCGCACATTTCCAGAAATGTCAGGGGGGGAGGAATGTATTTCCCAATGATATTTGTGGAAATTCTTGCTCACATTTTCTGTGAGTGTGAACAGTCAGATCATGCCTTTATGAAATAGCCTTTTAATTTTTATTACAAAATTTGTTATAGGGTTAAGATGGCCTAGCTAAACTTAAAGGTGTTATAGGCTAGACATCAGGATTGGGAGAAATCCCTTACTGAAGAATTTCTGTTTGTAGAAAAATTGTATTTCCTGCCCCATGGATATGGATTAAATACTACAGAGAAGAAGTGAATAGTCACAATGCTGACCACAGCCTGCCACTCTAATCCTCAGTACTAATATTTTTTTGGACAGGGACTCTCTGTATAGTTCTGGCTAGCTTGGAACTTGCTATATAGACCAGGCTGCCTCAGAGTCACACTATCTACATGCCTCTTCCTCCTCAGTGTTGGCATCAAAGGTGTGCACAACCATGCTCAGCCGATATTTGTTTTTTGAACCTTAAGAAGAGTAAGCAAAACAACATCATCAATTGTCAGAGACATAGTTCACCCTGACTCAGAACATGGCTCCCAGGCACCTTCTCCACCCACTCTTTCCATCCCATGGAGTCAGAACTGCACATGCCACCCCACCCATGAGACAGGAGTAGACCTGGAGGAGAGGTCTAGTCCCCATCAGTGTGGAATATTTTCCCCCAATTTGGAGGATAAGAATGTGAGCAAAGATGAAAGCCCTGAGTGTTCCTTGTAGATCATGGAGATCATAAAATGAAAATGGAGGGGACAGGAAAGCTTGTGTTAGGCACAGAAAGAAATCTTGACCTTGAGGCTCTCCTAACCATGGAAAGTCCCTCACATAACTGAAGACTTTCGAAGACTGGGAAAACCTCCTCCTCACATTGCAAGCCCCATCCCTATCAGCCCGAAACCAGAGAACCAGGAAGCCATTAGACATAGAGATGGAGCAGGAGGCTTGTGAAAAGACTGAGTTTTGGTAGTTTCCATAGTCCTGGGCTGGAAATAAAATGCTTCTGCACCTTCCCAAAAAGCCAAAAAACTCTACTCCAAACCTGGTGCTGATATTTCAGAGATCCACTTACTAAGAACTGTAATGTTCTTGACTGTGGTCTTACTGAGGACAGTGACAGTTATAGATGAGGCAGGTATAAGATCGACTCTTATTAGTATTGACATTGGGAAAATAGAGCTCTTGGGAGGATGACTGGAGCTCTCCGTTTACAAACCAAGAGTACTGTGCAGGTGGGTTAGCATCTGTGTGGCAGGAGATGTGAGGTGTGTCCTTCAATGGAAATGAATATTTGAGGGGAATATGATCTGGACATCAGGACCATCTAGAGAAAATATAATAAAATTACACATGATGTCAGCAGAGGGAATCCTGGTCTGTAGAAGGACATAGAATCTCTTTGAGCTATGCTTTAACCTTAGTTGAGCAGGTCCTACCCAGAGCTGGGGTGCAGATTAGCAGAAGAGTACTCATTCAGCATGCACAAGGCCTGATCTGTCTCAAACACAACACACAAACATCCCCACTGCACACTCTTGTGTGCACTGAGACTGAGTCTGACATGTCCCCTGTCTCCATCATCCTGAGCCTCTCTATGCAGAATTCCCTGCAACTCATTCAAGCTCAATGCTGGGCCTGTGCACATATGCTTGGGCTGGGACAGGATGCCCAGGCAGCCTAGGTATCTAGGTCTGTGTCATGAACCAAGGGGACTGGGACCGAATGTGGTAGATCAAGCCGTCTGTATTTAGGCAGTTAGGGCCAGGATGAAACAGAAAATACTTACAGGTAATGTTCAGAGAGAATGGATCACATGGGGAGGCACTCACTGAGTTCCAGTTTCACATTCATAGGGTCTTGTGTCAGTCCTCACAACACTTAGTACAGTGAGAGTCCTGTTGTCCTCAGACAGCTTCAGCCTGTCCTCTTCTGAGAGGCTTTGGTCATTGGTAGGTTATATTCTGAGTCTTAGGCTCACACATTAATGCTACTGAGTCCTCACCCTCCATGGGATTGTAATTGTTGGTTATGATGTTGGGTTTGGGTAGCAGTACTGTGCTGACCACAGAGAGATGATCTTCGTGTGTGGTACTTCTGATTCTTGCAAAGGCCTCTTACAACCAGAGATAGTCTCTTAACTCCTAGCTGACCCATATCTTTAAATAATCAAGCAGGAAGCAAATTAAAGGCAGATGGAGTGGCTGAGTGCTCAGAGATAATGGGGCCTCTGGTGCTGTGTATAGGAGAAGAAAAGACTTTCTCATGAGTGAACTGAGCTGCAGTATTTGGTGATGGTCAGACTCAAGACTTGGAATCAGAGACCTCATTTTATCTCCTGGTCCTCACCGACCCATTGTCTGACTTGAGACACAAGGTTCAAGTCTCTACAGCTACACTGACTTCCCCTACTGAGTGTAGACCAGAGTCCTCCCAGCCTTTGCTGTTCAGGGCTCTCCTACAGATAGGTTATGATTGAGCTTCCCTGAGAAACCTGACAGCCTGTGAGAGATCTCACAAGGCTCAGGATCTGCCTGACATTTAATTCAGGTGAGCCACAGGTAGGCTATTCTTGTCAGGTGTTTGATGTTGATTGACATGCATCTGGGAGCCCTATATGAATCCTGTGTCTATGAAATGATATAGAGGAGTGAAGGTCATCTAGTAGGTCTTCATGGTGGGGAGGCTGGAGATGTGTATGTGGACCAATAGCTTGTGCCACTGATGGCCTATGTGACCCTGACTCAACCACTGTGTTTCCTGTCTGTTTCCCTATAATAGGACACATGGTAAATGATCATTGCTAGGCCTGTAAGATAACCTTAAATGTGAACAATGACCTGACCTTCCACCTAGCAGTGTCTACTACTATTTGCCTGCAGGAAATAATCCTTGGATTGGGGTTAGAGAGATGGCTCAGTGGTTAAGAACATTTGCTGCATTCCTGGGAGGACCTGCCCAACTTGGCCCCAGGATCTAGCCATCGGGCGGGACCCCACACCCACCCCCACAGGGAAGGTTCCCCTTTTCCAAGACCCCAGGCATACCCTGCAATCTACACGCACTGCCCCCACACCCATCCGCCCAAGACCCCAGCCATTGCCTGAGACTCAGAGACCAGCCCCCAGCTCCCATCCAGCCCAGAGCTTCCATCGGGACCAGAGAGAGGCTTCCGGAATCTGTCAGCTCTGTCTGGACCAAGAGCACTGATAAGGCCAAGAACAAATACATAAGGGGTTGGGCAGACGTCAAGGCAGAAGTACATACAACAAAATAAAGAGCAATACAGCATTACCAGAACGTAGCCCTCCTCTAACAGCTAGACCTGAACATCACAAAATGGAAGAAGCAGAAGAAAGCAACCTTATGAATAACATCATGAAGATGCTAGAGGCTTATGAAGAAGAAATCAAAAATGAATTGGAGGAACAAACAAAAAATGGGAAGAATGCTATAAAAAAAACTAGAGGAAAATACAAATAAAGCAGAAGAAAACAATAAATCCCTGAAAGAAAATAATGAAAAAGCAATGAAACAGATGAGAGAGACAGTCCAAGACCTGAAAAGGGAAATAGAAAAAAATGAAGGAGACACAAACAGAGAGAATGCTGGAAATAGAAAATCTGAGTAAACGAACAGGAACTTCAGATGCAAGTATAACCAACAGAATGTAAGAGATGGAAGAGAGGATCTCTGGTGTTGAAGATATGATAGAAGAAATAGATTCATCAGTCAAAGAAAACACAAAAGCCAACAAAGTCATGACCCAAAATGTCCAAGAAATTTGGGACACCATGAAAAGACCAAACCTACAAATAATAGGGATAGAGGAAGGAGAAGAATACCAACTCAAAGGCACAGAAAATATATATTCAACAAGATCATAGAAGAAAACTTGCCAACTTAAAGAAGGAAATGCCTATGAAGATACAAGAAGCCTATAGAACACCAAACAGAGTAGACCCCACAAAAAAGTCGCCTCACCACATAATAATTAAACAACTAAATGTACAGAATAAAGAAAGAATATTAAGAGCAGCAAAGGAAAAAGGCCAAGTGACTTACAAAGGCAAACCCATCAGAATAACACTCGATTTCTCAATGGAGACTTTGAAAGCCAGAAGAACATGGACAGATGTAATGCAGACACTAAGAGACCATGGATGCCAGCCTAGACTAATATACCCAGCAAAACTTTCAATCACCAAACAAGTGATTGTGACAAGGAGTGAACAAGACATTTCAAGACAAAGCCAGATTTAAACAGTACTTATCCACAAACCCAGCCCTACAGAAAGCACTAGAAAGAAAATTCCAACCTAAGGAAGTCAGATACATCCTCGAAAACACAGGCAATAGATAACAACACAGCAGTAAACCCCAAAGAAGAGAAATACACACACTCCACCACAAAAAAATAACAAGAATGAACAATCACTGGTCATTAACATCCCTTAATATCAATGGACTTAATTCACCTATAAAAAGACACAGGCTTACAGAATGGATACGAAAGCAGGACCCATCTTTCTGCTGCATACAAGAAACACACCTCAAATTCAAAGATAGACACTACCTAAGAATGAAAGGCTGGGAAAAGACTTTCTGATCCAATGTTCTTAAGAAGCAAGCGGGTGTAGCCATCCTAATATCCAGCATAATAGACTTCAAACTAAAATCAATCAAAAGAGATTAAGAAGGGCATTACATATTCATCACAGGAAAGATCCACCAAGTTGAATTTTCAATTCTGAACATTTATGCCCCAAACACAAGGGCACACACATATGTAAAAGAAACATTACTAAAGCATAAATCACATATAAAACCCAACACATTAATAGTGGGAGACTTCAACACCCCACTTTCACCACTGAACAGAACTCCCAAATCGAAACTTAACAGAGAAATAAAGGACTTAACTGATGTCATGACTCAAATGGACTTAATCGATATCTACAGAACATTCCATCCTAACAAAAAAGAATATACCTTCTTCTCAGTACCCCATAGAACCTTCTCTAAAACTGACCACATACTTGGCCACAAAGCAAATCTCAACAGATATAAAACAATTGGAATAACCTACTGTGTTCTATCAGACCACCATGGGCTAAAGTTAGATTTCAACAACAACAAAAACAACAGAAAGCCTACAATCTCATGGAAACTGAATAATGCTCAACTGAATCACCAATGGGTTAAGGAAGAAATAAAGAAAGAATTTAAGACGTCCTATAGCTCAATGAAAATGAATACACCATATACCCAAACTTAAGGGACACTATGAAAGCAATGCTAAGAGGGAAATTCATAGCACTAAATGCCCACATAAAGAAGTTGGAGAAATCTCACACTAGTGACTTAACAGCACACCTGAAAGCTCTAGAACAAGAAGAAGCAAAGTCTCCCAGGAAAAATAGATGCCAGGAAATTATCAGATTGGTAGCTAAAATCAATAAAATAGAAACAAAGAGAAGAATACAAAAAATTAATGAAACAAAGAGTTGGTTCTTTGAGAAAATCAACAAGATAGACAAGCCCTTATCCAAACTAACCAAAAGACAGAGAGAGATCATCCAAATTAACAAAATCAGAAATGAAATGGGGGACATAACAACAGACAATGAGGAAATCCAGAGAATCATCAGGTCATACTTCAAAAACTTGTACTCCAAAAAATTGGAAAATCTAAAAGAAATGGATAATTTTCTGGATAGATACCACATACCTAAGTTAAATCAAGACCAGATAAACTATTTAAATAGTACAATAACCCCTAAGGAAATAGAATCAGTCATTAAAAGTCTCCCAACCAAAAAAAGCCCAGGACCAGATGTCTTCAATGCAGAATTCTACCAGATCTTCAAAGAAGAGTTAATACCAACACTCTAAATTGTTCCACACAATAGAAGCATAAGGAACATTACTAAACTCCTTCTGCAAGGCTACAATTACCCTGATTTCTAAACCAAACAATGATGCAACAAGGAAAGAGAACTACAGACCAAACTCCCTCATGAACATTGATGCAAAAATACTCAATAAAATACTGGCAAACAGACTCCAAGAACACATCAAAACAATTATCCACCATGATCAAGTAGGCTTCATCCCAGGGATGCAAGGGTGGTTCAACATACAAAAGTCCATCAATGTAATACACCATATAAAAAAACTCAAAGAAAAAACCACATGATCATCTCACCAGATGCAGAAAAGGCATTTGAAAAAATCCAACACCCCTTCATGATAAAGGTCTTGGAGGGATCAGGAATACAGGGAACATACCTAAACATAATAAAGGCAATTTACAGCAAGCCAACAACCAACATCAAATTAAATGGAGAGAAACTCAAAGTGATTCTACTAAAATCAGGAACGAGGCAAGGGTGTCCATTCTCCCCATACTTATTCAATATAATACTTGAAGTTCTAGCCAGAGCAATAAGACAACATAAGGAGATTAAGGGGATACAAATGGGAAAGGAAGAAGTCAATGTTTCCCTATTTGCAGATGACATGATAGTATACATGAGTGACCCCAAAAATTCAACCAAGGAACTCATACAGCTTATAAACACCATTAGCAACATAGCAGGATACAAGATCAACTCAAAAATTCAGTAGCCGTCCTTTATACAATTGAAAAACAGACTGAGAAAGAAATCAGAGATACATCACCCTTTACAATAGCCATAAATGATATAAAATACCTTGGGGTAACCTTAACTAAGCAAGTGAAAGACCTATATGACAAGAACTTTAAGTCCCTGAAAAAAGAAATTGAAGATGTCAGAAAATGGAAAGATAGCCCATGCTCATGGATAGGCAGGATTAACATAGTAAAAATGGCAATCTTCCCAAAAGCAATCTCAAGATTCAATGCAGTCCCCATCAAAATACCAACACAATTTTCACAGACCTGGAAAGAATAATACTCAACTTCATATGGAAAAACAAAAAACCCAGGATAGCCAAAAGAATCCTGCAAAATAAAACAACCTCTGGAGGCATCACGATCCCTGACCGCAAGCTCTACTAAAGAACTATAGTAATAAAAACAGCTTGGTACTGGCATAAAAACAGACATGTGGACCAATGGAATTGAATTGATGACCCTGACCTTAATCCATACACCTATGAACATATAATTGTTGCTAGAGAGCTTCTCTCCAGCTCCCAAGTCCCGCCAGTCTCCAGCTACAAAGTCCCGCCAGTCCCGGAGTGCACTTACAAAATAAACACACAGACTCTTATATTATTTAAACTGCTTGGCCATTAGCTCAGGCCTATCATTGTCTAGCTCTTACTCTTATATTTAGCCCATTTCTATTAATCTCTACTTTGCCACGTGGTTCATGGCTTACCGGTACCTTACATCTTGCTTGTCCTGGTAGCAGCTCCAGGCAGTCTCCCCCTCCACCTTCCTGTTCCCTCAATTCTCCTCTCTGTTAGTCCCACCTATACTTCCTGTCTGGCTATCGGCCAATCAGTGCTTTATTTATTAACATATTTGTCATACAGAACATCCCACAGCATATAATTTTTGACAAAGAAGCCAAAACTGAACAATGGAAAAAAGAAAACATCTTCAACAAATGGTGCTGACATAACTGGATGTCAATATGTAGAAGACTGCAAATAGATTGATATCTGTCACCGTGCACAAAACTTAAGTCCAAATGGATCAAAGACCTCAACATAAATCCAGTTACTCTGAACGTGATAGAAGAGAAAGTAGGAAGTAGTCTTGAACGCATTCACATAGGAGATCACTTCCTAAATATAACACTGAGAGAAACAATCAATCAATGGGACCTCTTGAAACTGAGCAGCTTTTATAGAGCAAAGGATACAGTCAACAAGACAAAGTGACAGCCTACAAAATAGGAAAAGGTCTTCACCAACCCCACATCTGATATAGGACTGATATCCAGTATATATACAGAACTCAAGAAATTAGACATCAAAATGCCCAACAGTCCAATTAAGAAATGGGCTATAGAACTAAACAGAGAATTTTCAACAGAGGAAGTTCAAATGGCTGAAAGACATTTAAGGAATTGCTCAACATTCCTAATCATCAGGGAAATGCAAATCAAAACAACTCTGAGATACCACCTTACACCTGTCAGAATGGCTAAGATCAAAAACACTGAAGAATGCTTATGTTGGAGAGGATGTGGAGCTAGGGGAACTCTCCTCCACTGCTGGTGGGAATGCAAGCTTGTACAGCCACTTTGGAAATCAATATGGCACTTTCTTAGAAAATTGGGAATCAATCTCCCCCAAGATCCAGCTATACCACTCTTGGGCATATACCCAAGGAATGCTCAATCATACTACAAGGGCACTTGCTCAGCTATGTTCATATCAGCATTGTTTGTAATAGCCAGAACCTAGATACCCTTCAACTGAAGAATGGATAAAGAAAATGTGGTACATATACACAATGAAGGTCTACTCAGCAGAGAAAAACAATGATATCATGAGGTTTGCAGGCAAATGGATGGATCTAGAAAAAAAAATCATCCTGAGTGAGGTAACCCAGACTCAGAAAGACAAACATGGTATGTACTCACTCACAGGAGAATACTAGATGTAAAACAAAGTTGACTAGACTGCTACTCACAACTCCAGGGAGGCTACCTAGAAAACAGGACACTAAGAAAGACACAGGGACCGCCCAATGACAGAGAAATGGATGAGATCTACATGAACAACCTGGACATGAGTGGGGGTAATGAAGGGCAAGTTTCAAGGGAAAGAGAGCTTAGGGGAGTGGGAGATCCCAGCTGGATCAAGAACAGAGAGGGAGAACAAGGAATAAGAGACCATGATAAATAAAGACCACATGAGAATAGGAAGATGCAAAGTACTAGAGAAGTGCCCAGAAATCCACAAAGATACCTCCACAATAGACTACTGGCAATGGTGGAGAAAAAGCCCGAACTGACCTACTCTGGTGATAGGATGGCCAAACACCCTAACTGTCATGCTAGAAATCTCATCCAATGACTGAGGGAAGCAGATGCAAAGATCCATGGCCAGGCCCCATGTCGAGCTCCAGGAGTCCAATTGGCGAGAAAGAGGAGGGATTTTATGAGCGAGAACTGTTGAGACCAAGATTGGAAAAAGCACAGGGACAAATAGCCAAACTAATAGAAACACATGAACTATGAACCAATAGCTGAGGAGCCCCCAACTGGATCAGGCCCTCTGGATAAGTGAGACAGTTGATTAGCTTGAACTGTTTGGCAGGCACCCAGGCAGTGGGACCGGGACTTGTCCTTAGTGCATGAGCTGGCTGTTTTGAACCTGGAGTTTATGCAGGCACACTTTGCTCTGCCTGGGAGGAGGGAACTGGACCTGCCTGGACTGAATCTACCAGGTTGAGGTGAATCCTCAGGGGAGTCTTTGCCCTGGAGGAGATGAGAATGGGGGGTGGTCTGGCAGGAAGGGGGGTAAGGACAGGGGAATCCATGGCTGATATGCAAAATTAAATTAAATTATTAAATGAAAAAAGAACAAAAAAATAAAAGCAGCTGAGCAAGTTTGGGGAGCAAGCCAGGAAGCTTTCACCATGGTTCTTGCCTGCACTTCCCTCAATGACACACCCTGACCAAGACATTTAAGCCAAATAAACCCCGAACTACCAAGTTGGTTTGGGTTGTGGCATTTCATCATAGTTACTGCAAAGCTAACTAGAACAACACATAAAGTAATGCTATGGTAGCCAGGCAGTGGTGGCACATGCCTTTAATCCCAGCACTTGGGAGGCAGATTCTACAGGGCAGCGCCTAAGGGAGCTGCCAGTTTGGATTCAAGTTTTATGGTCTTCTGGGTTCAGGAAATTAAATATTCCAGACCAACTAAACCCTTAAAATACAGGGAAAGAAAATTATTGACTTGCTAGACATAAGCATAGACATTTCTTACATTTCAGGAAATTATTGGCCAAGTACTTAAGATGACTATTACTCCTTCATCTCTTATCGGTCTAGGTCAAGCTAACCAAAAGCTCAGAAATATTAAAATGGTCAAATAGATAATATTATGGCATATTCGGGCCAAAGGTCACCCCTTTATACCTAACACTCTGTGGGAAAGAGACGTGTTGCAATTAATTTGTGTATCATTGTTCTCTGCTATGGACTAATATCAGTTCAAATGCTATAGATGGATGTTAAACATAAAATAACTTGGGTAAACAAACAAAAGGCATAATTGAGCCCATTATTCTAGAAATTATAAATGACAGATATGGCCTAGGGTATCAAAATTTACCCAAGGGGCCGCTGTTGACTGCTGACCCCACTACATGGAAATCCAATGCTCCTATATGGGTTAAGTAATGGACTTTGAATGCTGAGAGAATGGTAGCTGCTACTTGTCTGGTGGAGAAGAAGCTTAAAAATAGGACATATTTATAGCCTCCCACCAGCCCTTGAGTTACCCCAATATTTGTTGGTTACAAAAAAATCGGGCTTACAGGCTGTTACAAGACCATAAAAAATTAAATGAACTTTATTGGAGCCAAGGGGAGCTTCACAATCTAGTTTGCCATCTCCCACTGCCACCACTAGAAATCAAAACATAATTGTCATAGACTTACAAGATTGCTTCTTCACCATTCCTCCTCACCCTATAGATCATCAGCCTTTCACTTTTAGCTTGTCTTCTAACCCTGACACAATGGAAGTCAAAAGCTTACATGAAGAACAGGAAATATGATTTCTGTTTATCCAGAACTCATTTATTGAGCTGAGTTCCTCATCATATATACAGATTAACTATCATAACTAACTGTAGAATATAGTTTCCTCACAGTCCCCCAAACCAATCATAATATGTGTGTACATACATGTATATTGCAATACGTTTATTGCACAGGTGTTATTATATTCATATCAAACTATAAAACTTATGAGTCTGTGAGACTGCAACTGTTCCCTCAAACAGAGCCCACCAGTACCCGATCAGACTAAGAAGTGAGTATCCTAAGAAGTCTTTATCCTCATACTCGAACACCCAGCCCCTAGGCTTTGGGCCCAGGGTCACAAACCTGTGCCCCCACACCACTACCCATTGCAGTCCCAGTTACAGGCCAGTCGGCAGGCAGACCTCCTGCAGACAGGTCAGATTACCACCAACCCCCATCAGACCTTGTAACAGAAAAGTCCCACCTCCCCCAAATCCCACCCACCCTCCAAGACTGCAACTGTTTCTTCAGAAAGAGCCTGCCAGCACTTGATTGGACTAAGAGGTAAATCTTTGTCTAGGTGGGGCCCAGGGACACAACCCTGTGTATCCACACCACCATCCAATGCAGTCCCAGTCTCAAGCCAATAGGCAGGCCTCCTGCACACAGGTCAGACTACCACCATCCCCCACCAGACCCTGTAACTCAAAAGACCCACCTCCCTAATTCCCACCCAAACCTCCCAGACTGCAACTGTTCCCTGAGACAGAGCCTGCCAGCACACAATTGGACTAAGAGGTGAGTCTTTGTCTAGGTGGGGCACCCTCACACCACCACACATTGCAATCCCAGTTTCAGGGCAGTCAGCAAGCAGACCTACTACAGACAGGTCAGACTACAACCATTCCTGACAAGACCCTGTAACCCACAAGCTCCACTCTGTAGTGGTATAATTTCCTTAGTTATGGTAAGGGATAAGTTAGATATGAAACCTTAGACTCACAAATATAAGATAGATCTGATATCTTCCTTAATTTTGCCAAATATAAATAGAATAGATATTATAAATAGACTAGATATTCTAACTGTAATTCTTGCTTGATAATTGTTTTGTTATATGTAATTTTACTATGTTAAAGTTAAAATCTTCCTTTTGAAAAAAAAAAGGGAGAGGAGTGCTGTGGCTGAGTGATTGATAAATAAAACACTGCTTGGCAAGTAGCCAGGCAGGAAGTATAGGCAGGACAAAGAGAGAAGAGAAATCTGGGAAGTGGAAGGCTGGAGGGAGGAGATGCCAGCCTGCCATCCGGGAGCAGAATGTAAAGGCAGCAGGTAAAGCCACAGAGCATGTGGCGACATATAGATTAACAGAAATAGGCTGACTTTAAGTGTAAGAGCTAGACAATGGTAGGCCTGAGCTAATGGCTGAGCAGTTTAATTAATATGAGCTTCTGAGTCATTATTTTATAAGTGGTTATGGGGTCTGTGGGGTTGGGCAAGACTGGAGAAATCTCCAGCTACACCACCCCTCCCAACACACCCACATGCTGAGATTGCAGCTACTTTCTGAGACAGAGCCCATGAGTGCCAGTTGCACTAAGAGCTACTCCCTGAGACAAAGAGTCCATCAGCACTGATTAGACCAACAGCTCCCACTTGACCAAGAGTATTGATCACACCAAGAGAGGTTCTCTCAGACACAGACACCACTTGCACCAAATGGAGAAAGAGATAGGGACATGCCAGTGCAAAAATACAGTCAACAAAATAAAAACCAATATGGCTCAATCAGAACCTACATCAGCAAGACCTGAACATACCAACACAGAAGAAACAGAAGAAATAGACCTTAAAAATAACCTTAAGAACATGATAGAGATCTTTAAAGAGGAAATGAAAAAATCCCTTAAAGAATTCAAGGAAAAGTCAAACAAAAAAATGAGAAGAAATCAGTAAATCCCTTAAAGAAAGACAAGAGAAAGCAATTAAACAAGTGAGGGAAACAGTTCAAGATTTGAAAACTGAAATCTAGACAATAAAGAAGACACAAACTGAGGGAATGCTGGAAGTGGAAAATCTGAGGAAATGAACAGGAACTACAGATACAAGCATAACCAACAGAATGCAAGAGATGGAAGAGCGGATCTCTGGCATTGAAGATACAATAGAGGAAACAGATTCATCAGTCAAAGAAAACACTAAAGCCAACAAAATCATGACACAAAATATCCAAAAAATTTGGGACACCATGAAAAGACCAAACCTAGGAATAATAGGGATAGAAGAAGGAAAAGAATACCAACTCAAGGACCAAAAAAGTATATTCAACAAAATCACAGAAGGAAACTTTCCCAACCTAAAGAAGGAAATGCCTATAAAAATACAAGAAGCTTCTAGAACATCAAATAGACTAGATCAAAAAAACAAAGTCTCCTCACCACATAATAATCAAACCACTAAACATACAGAATAAAGAAAAAATATTAAGAGCTGCAAAGGAAAAAGGCCAAGTAACATATAAAGGCAGACCCATAAGAATAACACCTGACTTCTCAATGGAGACTCTAAAAGCCAGAAGGTCCTCTTACACAGGCACTAAGAGACCATGAATGCCAACCCAAGATATTACACCCAGCAAAACTCTCAATCAAAATAGACGGAGTAAAGAAAATATTCCATGATAAAAACAGATTTAAAAAATATCTTTCCACAAATCGAGCCCCACAGAAAGCACTAGAAGGAAAAATCCAACCTAAGGAAGTTGAATACACCCATGAAAACACAGGCAATAGATAGTCCCACACCAACAAATACCAAAGAAGGAAAACATATAACACTACCACCAAAAATTAAGAGGAATTAACAATCCCTGGTCATTCATATCAGTGGTCTCAATTCACCTATAAAAAGACACATGCTAACAGAATGGATACGAAAACAAGATCCATCCTTCTGTTGCATACAAGAAACACACCTCAATTTCAAAGACAGACACTACCTCAGAATAAAAGGCTGGGAAAAGACTATCCAACCAAATGGATTTAAGAAGTAAGCTGGTGTAGCAATCCTAATATCCAACAAAATAGACTTCAAACTATAATCAATCGAAAGAGATCAGGAAAGACATTACATATTTACACAGGGAAAATGTGACAAGATGACATCTCAATTCTGAATATTTATGCCCCAAATACAAGGGCACCTACCTTCGTAAAATAAATATTACTAAAGCTTAAATCGCACATTAAACCCCATACACTAGTAGTGGGAGACTTCAACACCTCACTCTCACCAATGGACAGTTCTGCCAGACAGAAACTTAACAGAGAAATAAGGGAACTAACAGACATTATGACTCAAATGGACTTAATAGATATCTACAGAATATTCCACCCTAACACAAGAGAATATACCTTCTTCTCAGAACCCCATGGAACCTTCTCTAAAATCAACTACATGCTTGGTCACAAAGCAAATCTCAACAGATAGAAAAATTGAAACAACTTCCTGTGTCTTATCAGACCACCATGACTTAAAGTTAGATTTCAACAACAACAAAAATTACAGAAAGCCTACAATCTCATGAAAACTGAATAATGCCCAATTGAATCACCAATGGGTCAAGGAAGAAATAAAGTAAGAAATTAGAGATTTCCTAGATTTCAATGAAAACAAATGTACAACATAGCCAAATTTATGAGAGAGTATGAAAGCACTGTTAAGAGGAAAATTCATGGCACTAAATGACCCCATAAAGAAGTTGGAGAATTCTCACACTAGTGACTTAACAGTACACCTGAAAGCTCTAGAACAAAAAGAAGCAAACTCACCCAGGAGAAATAGACGCCAGGAAATAATCAAATTGTGGGCAGAAATCAATAAAATAGAAACAAAGAGAACAATACAAATAATCAATGAAACAAAGAGTTGGTTCTTTGAGAAAATCAATAAGATAGACAAACCCTTATCCAAATTAACCAAAAAGAAGAAAGAGAGCATCCAAATTAACAAAATCACAAATGAAAAGGGAAACATAACAACAGACAGTGAGGAAATCCAGAGTATCATCAGGTCATACTTCAAAAACCTGTACTCCATAAAATTGAAAAATCTGAAAGAAATGGATGATTTTCTGGATGGGTACCACATACCAAAGTTAAATCAAGCCCAGATAAACAATTTAAATAGACCAATAACCCTAAGGAAATAGAAACCATCATTAATAGTCTGCCAACCAAAAAAAGCCCAGGACCAGATGGTATCAGCAGAGAATTCTACCAGAAGAGCTAATACCAATACCCTTCAAATTGTTCCACACAGTAGAAACAGAAAGAACATTGCCAAACTCTTTTTATGAGGCTACAGTTACCCTGATATACAAACCACACAAAGATGCAACAAAGAAAGAGAATTACAGACCAATCTCCCTCATGAACATTGATGCAAAAATACTCAATAAAATACTGGCTAACCGAATCCAGGAACACATCAAAAAATTATCCACCATGACAAAGTAGGCTTCATCCCAGGGATGCAAGGATGGTTCAACATACTAAAATCTGTCAATGTAATCCATCACATAAACAAACTGAAGGAAAAAAAGACATGATCATCTCATTAGATGCTGAAAAAAACCTTTGACAAAATCCAACACCCCTTCATGATAAAGGTTCTAGAGAGATCAGGAATACAAGGAACATACCTAAACATAATAAAGGCAATTTACAGCAAGCCAACAGCCAACATCAAATTAAATGGGGAGAAACTCAAAGTGACTCCACTAAAATCAGGAACAAGACAAGACTGTCCACTCTCCCCATACTTATTCAACACAGTGCTTGAAGTTCTAGCTAGAGCAATAAGACAAGAAAAGTAGATGAAGGGGATACAAATTGCAAAGGATAAGTCAAACTTTCACTATTTGCAGATGATAAGATAGTATACATAAGTGACCCCAAAAATTCTATCAGGGAACTCTTACAGCTGATAGACTCTTAAGCAAGGTGGCAAGATACAAGATTAACTCAAAAAAATCAGTAACCCTCCTATATACAAATGATAAATAGGCTGAGAAAGAAATCAGAGAAATATCACCATTTACAATAGCCACAAATAATATAAAATACCTTGGAATAACTCTAAGCAAGTGAAAGTCCTGTATGATAAGAACTTTAAGTCTCTGAAGAAAGAAATCGAAGAAGATATCAGAAAATGGAAAGATCTCCCATGCTCATGGATAGGTAGAATTAACATAGTAAAAATGGCAAACTTACCAAAAGCAATCTTCAGATTCAATGCAATCCCCATTAAAATCCCAAACTTTCTTCAGAGACTTGGAAAGAACAATACTTAACTTTATATGGAAAAACAAAAAACCTAGAATAGCTAAAAGAATCCTGCACAATAAAGTAAACTCTGGAGGCATCATGATCCCTGACCTCAAGCTCTACTATAGAACTATAGTAATAAAAACAGCTTGGTACTGGCATAAAAACCGACATGTGGACCAATGGAATCGAAATAAAGACCCTGGCATTAATCCATGCACCTATGAACATATGATTTTTGACAAAGAAGACAAAACTGTACAATGGAAAAAAGAACAATCTTCAACAAATGGTGCTGATATAACTGGATGTCAACATTCAGAAGATTGCAAATAGATCCCTATCTGTCACCATGCACAAAACTCAAGTCCAAGTGGATCAAAGACCTCAACCTAAATCCAGTCATACTGAACTTGATAGAAGAGAAAGTAAGGAGTAGTCTTCAACACATTAGCACAGGAGGCCACTTCCTAAACATAACACCAGTAACTGAGAGCAACAATTAATTAATGGGACCTCCTGAAACTGAGAAGCTTTTGTAGAACAAAGGAAATGGTCAATAAGACAAAATGACAGCCTACAGAATAGGAAAAGATCTTCACCAACCCCACATCTGACAGAGGACTGATCTCCAAAATACATAAAGAAATCAAAAGGCTAGACATCAAAGTACTGAACAATCCAACTAAAAAATGGGCTACAGAGCTAAACAGAGAATTCTCAACAGAAGAATCTCAAATGGCTGAAAGACATTTAAGAAATTGCTCAACATCCTTAGTCATCAGGGAAATGCAAATCAAAACAACTCTGAAATACCCTCTTACACCTGTCAGAATGGCTAAGATCAAAAACACTGAAGACAGTTTATGTTGGAGAGGATGTGGAGCAAGGGGAACACTCCTACACTATCGGTGGGAAGGCAAACTTGTAGAGTCACTTTAGAAATCAGCCCAGCGTTTTCTCAGAAAATTGGGAATCAATGTTCCTCAAGATCCCCTATACCACTCTTGGGCATATACCAAAGGAATGCTGAATCTTACTACAAGGACACTTGCTCAACATGTTCATATATCAGCATTATTTCTAATAGCCAGAACCTGGAAACAGCCTACATGCCCCTCAAATGAAGAATGGATAAAGAAAATGTGGCACATATACACAATGGAGTACTATTTAGCAGTGAAAAACAATGATATTATGAAATTTACAGGCAAATGGATCGACCTAGAAAATATCATCTTGGGTGAGGAAACCCAGATTCAGAAGGACAAATATGATATGTACTCACTCATAAGTGGATACTAGATGTAGGGCAAGGGAAGGCCAGACTCAGCCCACAGCTTCTGAGAGGCTAGCAGACAGGGAGGGACCCAGGAAGGTTACATAGATAGCCCAGCGAAGTAGAAGTGGATGGGATCTACATGAGCAGGCTGGGGGTGGGGGTAGGGTGGCGGAGAGCAAGGAATGGGTGGTGAGAACATAGGGAAATGGGAGGGTCAAGCTAGAGCAGGGACAGAGTGGGAGATCAGGGAAAGAAATACCGTGATAGATGAAGACATCATGGGTGTGGGAAGAGCCAGGGTGTTGGGGAAGCTCTCAGGAATCCACAGGGATGACCCCACCTTGGACCACTGGCAGTGATCAAAGGGGTGCCTGGATTGATCTACTCTGGTGATTGGTCTAGTGAATACCCTAAATGTCATCATAGAGCTTATATCCAGTGACTGATGGAGGCAGACTCAGGGGTCAGCGGCTAGGTGCCAGGCTGAGCTCCAGAATATCCAGTCGATGGGAGAGAAGAGGGATTCCACGGACTGACAGGAACATCCAGATCATGATGGGAAGACGTGCATAGATGACCGGCCAAACTGTTGGAGACCCATGAACTGTGGACTAGTGGCTGTGGAGACCCCAGGGCACTGGACAAGGCCCTCTGGATATGGGAAAGAGTTGTTTAGCTGGAACTGCTTGAGGGACACCTGGACGGGTGGATCGGGATCCATCCCTGGTGCATGGGCAGACTTTTTGGAGCCCAGTGCCTGTGGTGTGGCAACTTGCGCAGCCTTGGTGAGGTGGGGAGGGCTTGGACCTGCTTCAGCTCAGCGTGCTGAGTTCTGCTGACTCCCCATGTGAGAACTTCATTTGAGCATGTGGGGATGGGTGGTTGCTTGGGAGGGCAGGCAGGGGTGAGAGGAGGGAGGATATTGGATCTGTGGGTGGTATGTAGGTTAAATAGAAAATTTTTTAATAAAAAATGAAAAAAAACTTATGAGTCTATAGAGTGGCAGATAGGTCTATACTGCACTTTCTCATGTATGTCTAACAATTATAAATTCTCTCTCTATGGAAGCTCACCCATGAGGCCTACATCCTTATGATTTATGGGTATGAAATAAAGAAATAGTACACCATTTATTCCACTGCTTTTCTATTTTAGAAAGGCCTAGAACTCTTAATTGGACAAACATATACTTCATATATACATCATATATACTTCAAGAGCTCTTAACAATTGGTGCTTAATGTTTCAGATCTCCCACTACAGGCATCCCTTATTATCCACAGGCCAAGCCACAAAGTTACACCTAAGCAGCCAGAACCTTCTCACTTGTATTTGTAAAGGTCCTGATGTTTTCATAATGTCAAAAAGAGGATACACTTACATGTTTTCACAGGATACTGACCCATCTTTATGAATCCTGGATTGGCTGGTCACACCATATACTAGGCCGCTGCAGGACAAAAGTGCTGTAAAGCTGCCAGTCTGAATACAGCCTATTATTTACCTCTAGATATTTAATATTGAGCTGTGACTTTATGAACAAATTGATACAATTCCAGATCTTTTTGATGAACTCTATTCATCAATTATATCAAAACTTATAGAAATGTGATTAGAAATAATCCTGTCCTGCATGAATTTTTATTAATTTTGACCAAAGATAATCAGGACTTGAGATATGTTATAAATGAAACATTTCAGATTTCATTCTCTGACTATCCGGCTGTTTTGCTGAGACTCCAAAGATTCATAATTTTGCTCTGACAAAATTCACCACTGTTACCATATTGCTAATATGTCTAAAGATTTTGTCTTTTAAGAAGGTTCTTAAAAGCTTCAGGAAATCTAAATTCACCAATGCTCATAAGCCAAGAAGGACCAGGAGGAATGCAACCTGACTACAGAGTATGTCTTCCACTTACAAATTTTCTTTTCTTCTCTAGGACGGTGGATCTTTCCTTCTCTCCCTGGCCTGATATCCCCTTCTCTCATTTGCTAAAGCCCTGCATTTAATATTTCGTAGGTACACTTAAGAGAAAAAGGTTCCTCCTTAAAACTCCTCAAATGCATGTTTTAATACATATATATTTGTTTCCAGCAGAAATTCTGATGATTTAAAGAGTTACACATTGTCATCCTCTGGACCACAGAAATGCTATCTAGCTGCAGGTCTGCACCCCATCCTCCATCCTCCAGCCCACATGGATGTGCTGTCCAGCTCAGCCCTGCATCATGCCCTCTAACATATGAGGCAGAAAATCCTGCTACCCATGTCTTACTCCTGCAGCGCATGAAACAGCCTGCTCTGCCTGGGTTTCCACTGCATTCCAGCCTTCAAGACCCTCAGCTTCAGACCCATATCAGCAGGAAGTAACCATGAATGATTTCTACAGCCCCGTTGTGACTTACCCCTCTTTCAGTGCTGAATTCCCCAGCCCAGGGGCTGGACTGCCCTTAAAAAATGCTCTATTATTAATACTATAAATTCTGCCCATGATCCTGACATGTATATACTATCAGATTTTTCTCCTCAAGTACTTCTGACACGGTTCTGTATATAAAAGTCTGCTATGTATATCCTGACACAGATTATTACAGTCCTTCCATAGCTAAATGGGTCAATATTGCCTTGATTACAAATTTTAATTATTAGGTCAGTTTTAACTGCAGCCTTGGTCCCACAGGTGCTCATGACTACCTCAAGTAACTATTTATCTAACAATTCCTCTTCAAAATACAATTTAAACAAATTAATACCACTAATCAGAGATTAGTAGGGGTATGTTCCAAACTAATCATTTCTTTTTGATAAGTTACAGTTATAGTATTTAGACATATTTGACCATATTATGCTATACTAGCTAATGATAGGTTTTTATGGTACTCCTCTGCTCCCTTCTTGGAACAGAGATATTCTGATTATGTACAACTACACCTATTAGATGGCTAAACTAATTCTTAGCTTGTCATCTACATAGATTATTGATTATAAATATTAATCAACCATTAGTTTTCATTTTTCAAGTCACCTCCAAATTTAATTTTTTCATATTTTTCTCTACCCTAGAGAGAATTAAACATTCTCATTTTTTTAATAAATGAAAAAACTGGAACTGCTGCAAGCCATAGGAAAACCTAATGGAATTCAGCTACTATCCCAAAAGCTGCTACTTGGAAAGGTCAAGGACTTTTCCGAAAGTCAAGCCATGGTTTAAGAAGTCTTGGTGATAGTTTAGCTTTTGTATATAAATATTAGCTGGTTCCTACAATGACTTTCTTGTATGATATGTGTGCATCCAAGAACAGTGTATTTATCTAAAATACCTATCAAGCATCAAAAGCCAAACAATATCCTGAACTAAGGTAACACCCTTATGGAAACAACACCTGTCTCCAGATCAGGGGATACTTCTTGTGCAATTTAACCTGAGACCCTCCTTTCTTTTATAATTATTATTATTAATATTTTTTCTATCATCAGCTTGATACAGCACAAATTCTTATCCTAATAGTGAAATGTTTCACTGATGCTTGCCCAGTGATTGTGTAAAACCAAAACTTATTATGAGCCACAGTCATCCTAGGGTCCCCCCTGCTATGTAGCCTCCCTGGATCTGTGGGTTGAAGTCTGATTGTTCTTTGCTTTATATCTAGTACCCACGTATAAGTGAGTATACATCATGTTGGTCCTTCTGGGCCTTGGTTACCTCACTCAGGATGATACTTTCTAGTTTCATCCATTTGCCTGCAAATTCATGCTGTCATTGTTTCTCTCTGCTGAGTAGTACTCCATTGTGTATATTTACCTTGTATTCTTAATCCATTCTTCAGTTGAAGGACAACTAGGTTGTTTACAGGCTCTGGCTATTACGAATAATGCTGCTGTGAATATAGTTGAGCATGCATCTTTTTGTTATGATTGATCATTGCTTGGGTATATGCCCAAGAGTGGTATAGGGGGTCTTGCGGTGGATAAATAGCAAATTCTCTGAGACACCACCATATTGATTTCCACACTGTTTTTACAGGTTTGCACTCCCACCAACAGTGGAGGTGTGTTCCCTTTGCTCTGCATCCTCTCCAACATAGACTGTCATTAGTGTTTTTGATCATAGCCATTCTGACAGGTGTAAGGTGGTATCTCAGAGTTGTTTTGATTTGCATTTCTCTGATGACTAAGGATGTTGAGCATTTCCTTAAATGTCTTTCAGCCATTTGAGATTCTTCTTTTGAGAATTCTCTGTTTAGCTCTTTAGCCCATTTCTTAATTGGATTGTTCAGTATTTTGATGTCTAGTTTCTTGAGTTCCTTATATACTTTGGAGATCAGTCCTCTGTCAGATGTGGGGTTGATGAAGGTCTTTTCCCATTCTGTATGCTGTCTTTTTGTCTTATTGACCGTGTCTTTTGACCTACAAAAGCTTCTCAGTTTCAGGAGGTCCCATTAATTAATTGTTGCACTCAGTGTCTGTGCTACTGGTGTTATAGTTAGGAATTGGTCTCCTGTGCCAATGCGAGACCCTCCTTTCTTATACAACCTTACTAACATTATAGACTCCTAACTTCTCACTTAACCACTTCTAGCAATGTAGACTGAGCACACAAATCCCATTTTCTTGATAGACTAAGCAATCATTAGCTCTCAGTTGACCTCCTCTTATACCACTCCCTGTTGGGTTGGAAAACAAAGCCTGACAGGCACTGCATGAGAAAAATGTTAACTGACTGTTATGACTCTGTAGGAATTCAAGCCTGATGACCTTGCTCTGCCAGAGGATTGCTATAGCTTGGGTTTGTGACTGAATACCTCAGGGACTTGGGGAAACTGACAGATATAAGGAGACTTAGAGGAAGATTTTGAGGAGATAACTCAAGGAAAAGATGAAAGATGAGGAAAAGCCAGATAGGGAAGTACTAGATGGGTAAGGACAAGATGAGAAGGCTCTGATGAGGCAGAATTAAGATGAGAGAATTAAGATAGAACTTAGAGGGGACAGTAGATAAATATAGAAAGAAATCAGGCAAGAAAGGAGCTAGGCAGGAGAACAGCACTGTAGCTCTGTAGACAGGATTTTATCCCAGAGGAATAAAGTTGACAGACAAAGAAAGAGCTTGGTTTCCTTCAGATTCATTTTCCAAAATAATTGTCGCTGTTCATAGCTTCTCTTCTGAGCCTCTGGGAAGAATACTATTAAGGTGGTTCCTTCATAATATTCGAGCATAACTTCCTCTATTTTATAGGACCACGGTGGCTTATAGTTAGATTTCAACAACAACAAAAATTACAGAAAGACTACAGTCTCATGGAAACTGAATAATGCTCAACCTAATCACCAATGGGTCAAGGAGGAAATAAGAAAGAATTAAAGACTTCCTAGAATTCAATGAAAATGAATGTACAACATACCTAAACTTATGGGACACTATGAAAGCAGTGCTAAGAGGAAAATTCATAGCACTGAATGCCCACATAAAGAAGTTGGAGAAATATCACACTAGGGATTTAACAGCACACCTGAAAGCTCTGGAACAAAAAGTAGCAAACTCACATGGGAGGAAGAGATGCCAGCAAATAATCAAATTGAGGGCTGAAATAAATAAAATGGAAACATATAGAACAATTCAAAGAATCAATAAAACAAAGAGTTGGTTCTTTGAGAAAATCAAGAAGATAGACAAGCCCTTGTCCAAACAAACCAAAAGGTAAAGAGAGAGCATTCTAATAAACAAAATCAGAAATGAAAAGGGATACATAACAACAAACATTGAGGAAATCCAGAGAATCATTAGGTCATACTTCAAAAAGCTGTACTCCACAAAATTGGAAAATCTAAAAGAAATGAACAATTTTCTGTATAGATACCATATACTAAAATTAAATCAAGACCAGATAAACAACTTAAATAGACCTATACCCTTAAGGAAATAGAAACGGTCATTAAAATCTCCCAACCAAAGAGCCCAGGCCCAGATGGTTTCAGCACAGAATTCTACCAGTTTTTCAAAGAAGTGCTAATACCAATACTCTTCAAATTGTTCCCCACAGTAGAAACAGAAAGAACATTGCCAAACTCTTTTTATGAGGCTACAGTTACCCTGATAAACAAACCACATAAAGATGCAACAAAGAAAGAGAATCCTAAACAAATCTCTATCATGAACATTGATGCAAAAATACTCAGTAAAACACCCTGTTTCTTAGGATAGTTCTCCCTCTTTCTTCCAATCCTTGAATTCCATCAGTTTCATCCAGGCAATCATGTGAAGCTGTGGGAATGTGAGACAGGGTGATTGCCATTTTGTGTGTTGAATATCCAGTGTTTCCATAGCTACATCTTTTCTCAGGGTCTCAGTTGTGGCAGCCATGAATAAGTGGCCTCTTAGAACTGTGATCTAAGTGACAGAAGGTCCAGGCTATTGACTCTCAATAGACCAGCTCCCCTGCAGAGACCATGGTTTCTGCAGTGGGATAGGAAAGCAAGAAAGACCCTGTAAGACCCCATTCCCCTCCGCTTGGTTACTGTGGAGAACTCAGCCTCAAACTTGTAGAAAATCTGTTGGAACTGTTCTGCAATCTAAGACATGCCTCCTTCTCTGCCTCCACAAGGATCATATCTGCATGTGTCCTGAGGGTTATCCCAGGCCCACCTTCACAAGCATATCCCTCCAATAATACCTCACTTGTCTCAGCCCATCATGGTCACATCCTTGAGGATGAAAACTAGTAAATTACCAGGTTTAGAAATTTTGCATCAGACCCCCCCTTGTTTTTTTCTCTCCCATTTTTATTTAGTAGCTATGTTAAAGTGGTTTCACCTTTTGCATAACATGTGTCTCCCCACACCCCTTATGTATCAATGCCGTCCTCACCTCTTTACTCCTTGTTGTGACCATTTGGGGTTCAAACCTCACCAGTCTGCTCAAGAGTGATTATTAATGCTAATGTTGACCAAGGTGGTATGGTATTTATGATGTGGCTGGCCCTGTATTTGTATCTGGTTCCATCTATATGATGAGTCTGTCACATAGAAATTATTTCCATTCAGATGATGGGAAACTGGACCTTAAAATGGTTTTCAAAAATTACTTAAATCTGTATGGTTAATCAGAGATAGACCAGGCTACCTGGCTTCAAGGTTAACACTAGTGGTAGGAATAATTGCAGGAACATTTTTTTTCCTCTGTGTGTGGTATTTTGCCAAAAAAGTTTACTTCATTATTATATTAAGTCTTTAAAAACTACTATGAGGCAGGTGAAGGATGTGATACAACCTAGCACCCTAGCATCAGAGTCTGAGGCAGGAGGATTGTGAATTTGAGGCAAGTCTGGGTTATATAATGAGACCCTTGCCCCCAAAAAGTTCCCCCATGCTAGTGAAAGGAGAAAACTAAAGATGAGGATGAAGATGAACAAAACAGAGAGTAGAGTAACTGCAAAGAAGGCTGATGCACCAAAAGCTGGTTCTTCAAAAATGATTAACAACATTAGCAATCTTTTCCCAGATTAACTTTGAAAAAAATGAGATGGATATTCATACAATTTGAGGCCTCACCATCCATTCTCAAGAATATGAAGAATTTCAAGAGCACTCAGTAGTTATATGCTAACTGTTGTGTGGCCTAGATGTACTGGACAAATTCCCATAAACCCGGATTCTTAGAAATGGAATCCTGAAAGAAACAAAATTAAATAGCTGTATAACCAAAAAGATTGAATCAACAAAAAATTGACAAAATTTCACAGACTTTGATAATAAAAACACTGAAACATGATGGAAGTCCAGCTTAGTGTAACAAAGACCATACATGGAAACCCACAGCCAACATCATATGCAGTGGGGAGACTAACGGCTTTCTCTTTAAGATCAGGAAGAACACAGGTTGCTGCTATGACCACTTCTGTTCAAGAGACTCTTAGGAGTGATACACAGAGCCATTAGGCTAGACAATGAAATGAAGGTGCCCAATCATGAAGTGCTAAAGATATCTGTAGATGACAGGAACTTGTTCATAGAAAATCCTGAACATTCTACAGAAAGATCTCAGAACTACATGAGCAAAACTAGTAAACTGGTTGGCTAATGAAATGAACATGCTCAAGTGAGCTGTATTTCTGTATACTATCACTGACCATGAAACTTGAACCTAGGGCCTCGTGCATGCCTGGCAAGTGTTCAGTCCCTGAGCAATAAATAGTCCCAGCCTTAACAGTGAACAATTGGAAAGGAAATGAAGAAAGTATTTATATGTGAAAGCACCAAAAAGAATAAAATACTTAGAATTAACTCTGCCAAGGAGATAAAAGACTTGCACTCAGAAAACTCCCAAATAAGAGATGATGAAAGAAGACAAGAAATGACAGCCATTGGGGTTGATGGGTTGGAAGACTTAATCTCATTATTACCGTTGTTCTGCAGTACTGGGATTGAACCCAGGGCTTTGTGTATGGTAAGCAA
This sequence comes from Peromyscus attwateri, assembly GCA_902168425.1. Lineage (NCBI taxonomy): Eukaryota > Metazoa > Chordata > Mammalia > Rodentia > Cricetidae > Peromyscus > Peromyscus attwateri. Next base: position 25,915 of record CABHPP010001445.1, read on the forward strand.
TGCACTACCACTGAGCTATACTCTAAGCTCTGTGTTCTAATTTTTATTTAGAAACAGGATATCACTAAAATAATCAGACTGGCCTTGAATTGGTTGTGGTAGGCACTCTTAGAACTTTGGTATTCCTGCCTCAGCTTCTTTCAGGCATAAGCCAGCTTGCCTGAAAGACTTTTTTTTTAATAGATGACAATATCCATGAATGTACTCTGTCACTTCTATGCCACACCAGTGGCATTTTGCACAGAAATAGAAACTTCTATTCTAGCTGTCCTGGAACTAACAATATAAATCAAGCTGGCCTCAAACTCCCAGAGAGCCACCTGTCTCTGCTCCAAAGAGCTGGGGTTAGAGGCAAGCACCACCATACCTGGCCTTAAAAGTATCCTGAAAAAAACAAGAATAAAATTGCAGGACATCCTGCATGATTTCATAATTTTAGTACAAAGCTGCAACAATCAAAATAGTCTACTGCTGACATAAAGGCAGACATACAGGTCAGTGAAATAGAATAGGAAAGCCCAGAACTGCTCATGCACACTGGCCATGGTTAAATTAAAGATTAGTTAATATGATCAATATGTGTGTTTATGGGGCACAGTTTTGTGCGTATATTATAATGTGTGTCTTATCTGAGCAGTTGGCATATCCAGAATTTCACCTGTCACTTTTTGTGTTTGTTAAAAACATTCATTTCTGCTGGCTCTTTTGAATTAATTGGTGTGAAGCAGAGTTGTTCTATTGAGTTACAGAACTTGGAAGGCATTCTTGCTGTCCATCTGACCCTCTGTGACAGGGTGAGTTCTGATCAGGCTGCTGAGTTGTTCAATGATGGATTAATAATCAGTTAAACAAGGGATGTTGGGAAGATGTGATATCCATGTAAAAGAATGAAGTTAAGCCTTCACCTAACAACATACACAAATCAACTCTACATGGATCAAAGATCAGAGCTGAAAGTCATCAGACTTTTAGCAGACAGGATGAGAGCACCTTGAAATTGGATTCCAAATGTTGTCTTTGTTATGATGCCAGATGCATCATATGGGCCTTTTGGCTGCTTATATGTCTCTGCAGAAGATGCATGTTTGGTACCCGAGGAGGACAGAAGAGAGTGTTGAATTCCTTGGAACTTCAGTTACAGACAGTCATAAGCTGCCATGTGGGTGCTGGGAATTGATCCCCTGTCCTTTGGAAGAGCTGCTAGGGCTCTTAATTATTGAGCTATCTTCCCAGTGACATAAGCCATACACACACACACACACACACACACACACACACACACACACAATTACACATCACAAAAAAAGCAGTTACCAGAAAAAAGAGTCTTGTGCAAGGAGGTCATGATGTCTATGTCAGCATGAGGATAAGAAATTCAGTATATGGACCACCAAGATGGCTCAGTTGGGAAGAGTGCCTGCCGTACTCCCTCGCAGTACCTACCCCAACTGCCAAACAGAAATAAATGTGCAAACTAATGTGGGCCACTGAAATGGCTTAGCAGATAAAGGGCTGGTTCACCCACCTGAGTTCAATCCCCTGTCCCTGGAGAACTGGCTCCCACAAACTGTCCCCTAAACTCCACACATTGGTGTGAGACATGTACACAAAATGAACAAATATGCAAACATAGTAAGAAACTCAATACAGGTCCTTTCTATCTATGGATTTTATATTTATGGATTGAAACCTTGGAAACAAACTACTTGGAAAAGTATGCTTACTGAAAAATGTATTGTTTCCTCCTATCTTGGTCTTGTACTCAACACAATAAGACTAGTGTCTATGCAGTATTCATATTAGGTATTGGAAATAATCTAAAGAAGGTTTGAATGTGAGTGGGGGTGTGTGTGTAGAGGAACATGAATATTTTACGACATTCTGAGGGTTGACTGTGTGTCTGACTCCGACACTAAACTCTTAATCACTTTGCATTTGTATTTGCTATATTGATGTTTATTGTTGTTATTACTGACAGGATCTCACAATGTAATCTGGGCTGGCCTTGTATTTCATTTTTAATAGAGAGATTTTCTATTCATTTTCCATACCAACCACAGATTCCCCTGTCCTGCCTCCTCCTGCCCCCAAGTGTTTCCCTCCAATCCAACCCTGATTCCCACCTCTTCCAAGGCAAGGTCTCCCATAGGGAGTCAGCAGACCTTGGTACATTCAGTTGAGTGGCCTTGTACTTCTATGCCTCCTGCTTCGTGCTCTCTCCCTTTTGAGACATGGTCTCATTATGTAGCTCTGGCTAACCAGAAACTGGCTACAAAAACCAGGGTGGTTGGGAACTCACAGAGATCCAACTGTCTCTGCCTCTGGTGTGCTGGGGTTAAAGGCATGCAGCTCTGTGCTCACCTTGCTTGGTGTTGTATCATGAGATTAACATGCATCCATCAACAAGCTGGCTCTATTTGTAACTTGAACCATGTTTTTCTCCCTGTGACTTTTACCCATTCTGCACTATGTTGATAAAGAAACTGCCCCCACCCCAACACTAAGGAATAAGAGGGGAACAGAGGTCACTCACCTATTACGTCCAGCTGGAGGAGGTAACTCCTCTCTCCACCGAGGGGATTGGATATGTCACACTGATAGTACCCAGAATCCTCCCTCCTGGCAGGGACTATTTGGAGAGTTCTGTTGTTCTGAGTCAGATTCATTCTATTCGTGACGCTCACCCTATTGCCATTGTAGAACCATTTAATTTTGTTATCAGGGTCGATTGACAGGCACTTCAGAAACACAGAGACCACCTCTTTGTCTATGGTTTGGTTGACTTGGATAGAGGGTGTAGTCACTGGATCTGTGGATAAACAAGGGATGGGGCCAGCTGAGAGTACGTCACATTCAGAGATCTCAGACAGCTCCCAGGGTCCTTAGAATGAAGTGGCCCTCTGCAAGATCACATGTTTGGGTTGAAGATATGGTCTGCAAGAAGAGAGCTGAATCTTACTTCATTAAGATCACTCACAGTGACCCTGACTCAGGGTATTTGTGTAGATTCCACACTAGGAGCCTCTTCAACCCACATGTCCAAAAATCTCATGGTGGGGGGAATGTATTTCCCAGTGATATTTTGTGAAGATTCTTGCTCACAGTATCTGTGAGTGTGAACAGTCAGGAATGGCGCCAGAACGTGGGGCAGGAATTTCCACTTAAAACCTGAGAAAGCGTAAAAAGAAGATTCTAAAACGGAGCTAAAACAGCTTCCTAGTTGTCTTTCTCAAGTTAGCCGCAGCCTGCGGGCTTGAGCTACTATGGCGGGTTCCTGGCGTGCATGTTTGACCTGCAGTATGGCGGGAATGAGGCATCTGCAAGTGGTACATTAAGCTGCATGGTGGATTTAGCTTTTGCTAGTACAAAACAAAAAAAGAGGTTTCTGGGCTAAATGCTGCTTTGATAGAAGCATAGACCCACGAAGGCTCCCAAGAGCTGATGGTAAATGCATCACCGCCTTTTGGGAAGCTGAGGTGGGCGGAGCCAGCAGCCACAGCACCGTTTCAGTCTTAGAAATGCTGCAGTTTAAAGTAACAGGTTCACAATAAGACAGATTCAGATGGAACAAGACTTTAAATGCTTTAAAATGTGTGTAAAAAAATATGTAGGCTTGAAAGAGACAAAAAAGGTGATATATACAGTTATATAAAGAAATAGATAGTTTTGAAAAATAAAGTCTTTAAAGAGACAGTAAAGGTAGTATAAAATATAAGCCACGTAAAGATGGATATCACACAGAGAATCTGCATTGTGTTGTCTTTGGGATTCTTAACTGCAGAGAGATATTTGATTGTAAAGGAAGCTGAGTTAAACCAATATGTATATTTTAAAGATACCTTGACTTCAAAATTTGTATGTAAGGATATGTTGCTTTGGAAAGGAAGCTCTGATTTTGTTTCCACAGAAAGCCAGAGGCTATGGATTTGTTCCAGATTAAGATACATCAGGTTTGACCAGCCAAGACCTCCTGAAAGGTCTCCGATGACACCATGGCCCAGATGATCCAACATCCAGAACCGTTTCAAGGCAACTGGCTCAGATGATACACCCTCACGGACTACTCCATGATCCTAAAATTTTCTTTGTGTCCCCATAAGATACAGCGCCCCCTACGCCCAAATTCCCAAATTATATGTAATTTACTTTGTTAAGGTTAAAACCTTCCTTTTTGAAAAAAAAAGGGGAGGGGGAAGTGCTGTGGGATGTTCTGTATGGCAAATGTGTTGCTAATAAAACACTGATTGGCCAGTGGCTAGGCAGGAAGTAGGCGGGACTAACAGAGAGAATTAAAAGAGCAGGAAGGCAGAAGGAGTCACTGCCTGCCAGCCAGCAACCGCCAGGACAAGCAGCATGTAAAGATGCCGGTAAGCCACGAGCCATGTGGCAAGGTATAGATTTATGGAAATGGATAACTTAAGATATAAGGACAGTTAGCAAGAAGCCTGCCACGGCCATACAGTTTATAAGCAATAGAAGTCTCTGTGTTTCCTTGGTTGGGTCTGAGCGGCTGTGGGACTGGCAGGTGAAAGAGATTTATCCTGACTGTGGGCCAGGCAGGAAAACTCTAGCCACAGTCAGGTCTCTCTTTTATGAAATGGTCTTCTGTTTCTTTTTTATTAAATAATTTGTTATGGGGCTAAAATGGCCCAGCTAATCTTAAAGGTGTTAAAAGCTAGACCTCAGGACTGGGAGAAATCCCTTACTGAAGAATTTCTGTTTGTAGAAAAATTGTATTTCCTGCCCCATGGATATGGATTAAATACTACAGAGAAGAAGTGAATACTCACAGTGTTGACCACAGCCTGCCACTCTAATGCTCAGTACTGATATTTTTGAGACAGGGTCTCACTGTACAGTCCTAGCTTGCTTGGAACTTACTATGTAGACCAGGCTGGCCTCAAACTCACATTATCTACCTGCCTCTCCCTACTCAGTGCTGGCATCAAAGGTGTGTGCCACCACACTCAGCTGACATTTGTTTTTTGAACCTTGAGAAGAGTAAGCAAAAGAGCATCATCAACTGTCAGTGACATGGTTCACCCTGACTCAGAACAGGGCTCCCAGGCACATTCTCCACCCACTCTTCCCATCCCATGGAGTCAGAGCTGAGCCAGCCACCCCACCCATGAGACAGGAGCAGACCTGGGAGCAGAGGTCTAGTCCCCATCTCTGGGGATTATTCTCCTCCAATTAGGAGAATAAGCATGTGAGCACAGTTGAAATCCCTGGGTGTTCGTTGTATGTCATGGAGGTCATAAAATGAAAATGGAGGGGACAGGGAAGCTTGTGTTAGGCACAGAAAGAAATCTTGACCTTGAGGCTCTCCTAACCCTGGAAAGTCCTTCCACTACCAAAGGCTTTCCAATACTGGGAAAACCTCCTCCTCATATTGCAAGCTCCATTTCTATCGGCCAGAAACCAGAGAACAAGGAGGCCATTAGACATAGGGAAGGAGCGGTAGACTTGGGGGAAGACTGAGTTTTGCTTGTTCCCATAGACATGGGCTGGAAATTAAATGCTTCTGCACCTTCAAAGAAAACTAAAAGACTCTACTCCAAACTTGGTGCTGATATTTCAGAGATCCACTTACTAAGGACTGCAATGTTCTTGACTGTGGTCTTACTGAGGACAGTGACAGTTATAGACGAGGCAGGTATAAGATCCACTCTTATTAGTATTGATGTTGGGAACATAGAGCTCTTGGGAGGATAACTGGAGCTCTCCATTGACAAACCAAGAGTACTGTGCAGGTGGGTTAGCATCTGTGTGGCAGGAGATGTGAGGTTTGCCCTTCAATGGAAATGAATATTTAAGGGGGATATGATCAGGACATGTGGACCATCTGGAGCAAACAGAATAAAGTCACATGTGATGTCAGAAGAGGGAAGGGGAAATCCTGGTCTGTAGAAGGACATAGTATCTCTTTGAGCTGTGCTTTAACCTTAGTTGAGTAGGTCCTGCCCAGAGCTGGGGTGCAGATTAGCAGAAGAGTACTCATTCAGCGTGCACAAGCCCTGATCTATCTCAAGCAAAACACACAAACATCCCCAATGCACATTCTTGTGTACACTGAGCCTGAGCCTGACATGAACCCTGTCTCCATCACCCTGAGCCTCTCTAGGCAGAAGTCCCTGCAGCCCATTTAAGCTCAATGCTGGGCCTGTCTACATGTGCTTGGGCTGGAACAGGATGCCCTGGCAGCCTAGGTATCTGTATGGTAGGTCTGGGTCATGAACACAAGGGGATTGGGACTGAGTATGGTAGATCTAGCCCTCTATATTTAGGCAGTTGAGGCCAGGATGAAACAGAAAATATTTAAAGTAATGTTCAGAGGATATTGCGGAGTCCCTCACTGGGTTCCAGGTTCACATTCATAGGGTCCTGTGTCAGTCCTCACAACACTGAGGAAAGTGAGAGTCCTGTTGTCCTCAGACAGCTTCAGCCTATCCTCTTCTGAGAGGCTTTGGCCATTTATCCTCCACAGGTATACTGTATTCTGAGGCTTAGGTTCACACATTAATACTACTGAGTCCTCACCATCTATGGGATTGGAATTGTTGGTTGTGATATTGGGCTTGGGTAGCAGTGCTCACCCCAGAGAGATGATTGCCCTGTGTGGTACTTCTGATTCTTGCAAAGGCCTCTTATGACCAGAGACAGTCTCTTAACTTCCAGCCAACCCAGATCTTTAAAGAATCAGGCAGGAAGCAAATTAAAGGCAGATGGAGTGGCTGATAACTCAGAGATAATTGGGCCTCCTGTGCTGTGTATGGGAGAAGAAAAGACTTTCTCATGAGTGAACTGAACTGCAGTGTTTGGTGATGGTCAGACTCAAGACTTGGAATCAGAGACCTCATTTTATCCCCTGGTCCTCACTGACCCATTGCCTGCCTTGAGACACAAGGTTTGAGTCCCTCCAGCTACACTGACCTCCCCAGCTCAGAGTGAATCAGAGCCCTCCAAGCCTTTGCTGTTCAGGGCTTTCCTACAGACAGGTTATGATTATTCTTCTCATTGAGCTTCCCTGAGAAACCTGACAGCCTGTCAGAGATCTCACACAGCTCAGGATCTGGCTGACATTTAGGTCCGGCTGTGCAAGAGTTGGGCCATTCTTGTCACACGTTTGATGTTGATTGACATGAATCTGGGAGTCCTGACTCCATGAAATGGTCTAGAATGAATGTACCTAGTACCATTTCCATGGTGGGGTGACTGGAGATGTGACTGTGAACAGATAGCTTGTACTATCCACAACCTGTGTGACCCTGACTCAGTGACTGTGTTTCCTGTCTCATATTCCCTATAATAGGACACATGGTAAATGATCATTTCCATGCCTGCAAGTTAACCTTAGATGTCAACAACAACCTGATCTTCCACCAAGCAGTGTCTATTAGTGTTTGTCTACAGGAAATAATCCCTTGGCAGGACCCCCAGAGGAAAGGAGCTGCCATTTGTATGCTTTTTCTTCTATCTCTTTAGGGCTCTTGACCTTCCTGTGAGTCTCAGAAGACCATCAGAAGAGCTGGATTGTTCTCTTTCCTACCTCTCCACCTATGCTGAGCACACTGAGTCTCAGGAGGAGATGCCAGATGACCTACCTCAGACATGGCTCTCAGAGGCTGACTGTCAGCCGGCTCCCAGTCGACAATCCATCATTGTCCCCTGTCAGCTCCAATAGGAGATCAAATTCCAACCCAGTCTACAAGCTTTTCGGGATTCCTGATCCAGTCTGGCATGGAATTCTTGAGCAAAGCTTTTTGGGGGTCATCTCTTTGTGAGACACTCATGGTTTCCTCAGCCTGGCCCTGCCTGAGTCCTGAAGGGTCTTCCTCAAGGCCATGATCATGATGAGCATCTAAGTCCCTGGGAAGAGTCTAACATGCCTGAGCTCAGTTACATCACCCTCTCTTCTCTGAGGGTGGATTCAAGTGAGGCATCCTGATTTATTGCCGTTTTCTCCATTGTGTGTCCTTTACTAAATGTTTGTATCACAATGTGGGAACCATAACACAGAGTCATCCAGGAATGACAGCTCTATACGTGAAGTAGGATTAGTTCCACCCATGACCCAGAGGTTACAGAGAATTACTTACAGTATACTTGAATATCCACAGATCCATAACTATTTTGAAGCTGTGAATTCTTCAGTTTTCCTGTGTAGCGTCCTCTGTCATCCTTACTGACATTCCTGAATAGCAGGGATCCATTGTTGTACATTGTCGTTTTATTTTTGTATTTATCATTATATACTATTGAATTATTTCCTGGAGCATATGAGGCTATGAAAATTCCCCACTTGTACCAGTAAACGCGATGGAATTGCAATGGCAGACCATGGGCAACTAGAAGAAAGTTATTCCCTACAGCAACAACACTTGGAACTGCTTCAACAGTGAAGTCTTGGGCAGTGGTGGCAGAGTTCCAGTAGGTTAAAAGAGAGACTAAGAGGGAAGAGAGAAAAAAATCTATCAATATTAGGTCCTTTGCTTTTTGAAATGTGAGTGTTTAACACTCAGTCTTGGTGTGTGTGTCCTGTTGAGGGGAGGTCAGCAGCATCACCCCCATTCATCAGTACCCTGACTCTTTCCACTTTATGAAACTGGCTTCATAGTGTCTACACAGCTCACCCCTTACTGCCCTCAGATCATTACTCATACTCAGAATCTATGGTGAGTGTAGCATGTCTTGTCTGACCTCCTCCTCTAAAGACGCTGTGCCTTCATTTTCTGACCTTTCCCTGCTCTGTTTCTTCTGAAGTGCTTGTCAACCCCTGAGCCCACCTTCTAAATGTCCTTGCTGCTCTATCTTCCTGCCCAATAGTAGCAGGGCTTTGTGAGGAAGACTGGTTTGATTTTGGTTTAAACCTCTCTACCTCAAACAGGCTCAAATACCTGTGAGAAAATGAATGTCCCAGATCCTGTGGTTTATTTGCAGATTTCTCAGGGTCCTACATAATGATGTTGTTTACTCGCACACTTTGAGTTTTACCTGGAGAGTCACCCTGATGGAGTTGTCAACTTGAGTCTTCAGGATACAGTGGCCAGTGCTGATAAATCTACAATGGGGAACAACTGAGTTTTTCTTCCCCACTTCCCAATTCCCATCCACTGTGAGCTTCCTGATGGTCTCAGGCTTCAAGCAGAGCCAGATGTCATTTCTCAGGCTCTTTCCCTCTCCCAGAAGAACCCATCCAGTCTCTGAGCTACCCAACTCTCTATTCCTGAGGAATGTCTCCTCACCTGTAAGAAGGAGTCCCCTCCAGGAGACCTGTCCTTTGTGGAGAGGGGCTGAGGTGAGCTCCATAGTCTCTGCTGTGGGCTAGGCTATTCCTCTGGAGAGGAGGTTTGTCTCTCAGGCTGCTGCCAAGCTGGGCTCCTCTGGTGTCTGCTCTGAAATTATTCCCAGACCTCAGCCTCCTCCCAGAGGAGGGCACTTCCTGGAGTCAGATGGGCTGGAGGTGGAGTCTGTGTGTGTTCATTGCTCTATTCTTCTGTGAGTGCTGCCTCCCATCCTTCTATTCCTTTGTTGTTCAGTGTTCTAGAACATACTTTGAGCCAAAAGGCTGAGAGGTGTCCTGTGTCCTGAGAGAACAGCAGCTCACCCCAGGGCTTTGTCCCTGAACTTCCTATAGCCAAGAGTATATTTCCTTGAGACCCCAAAACCTAGCAGAACCCAGTCTGCCCTGTGATCTCAATGCTCTGTGAAGGGGGGATTTATTCCCAGCAGAGAGTGGCAGTCTACTCTAGGGGCAGGAAAAGGTCCAGCTGAGTGATGCCTGTGGAGGGCCCAGACCTGTCATCACTAGTGTCACCAGTCAGGTGTCTGATGAAGGAATACCTGTTATCTCAGGGGTTCATATTCTGGTGTGTAGGAGGAGGTGACCTGTGTGTCCTAGGAAGAGGACCCTGTGCTCCAGCTTCTAATGGAGGACACCAGGGAGACTCTTCCACCCCCAGCTTCCTGTGCTGTCTGAATGTGATTCAGGTCTGCTCATGGCCTCCCTCGCCTTTCTAGGATGCCTTTGATCTCCTTGGTAATTGCCCTGTCATGGAGGAGATCCCTGTCTTTCCTCATGGATGATGAGAGGATGGAGGGGACTACATAGGGTCTCCTTGCAGAGTGGGGGTCTCAGTGACAAAGGAAATGATTATGTGAGGGAGCTCCAGGTCTGCTGGAACTGGGATGGAAACAAGGCTACAAGATAGGTTCACACCTCAAGGAGTTTTCCGTTGAATATGTGGTTTATTGTCGCCCCCTGGTGTTCATGAGGAGACTTGCAGCTCATGTTTGGGCTACTATGAGGAGAGTAGCCAAGCTCCAAATGCTGGAATGAAGCTGAGCACCAAGTTTCCCAGGAAGGTCCCAGTGAGCAGCTGCCTTTGAAAATCTAGTTAGACTTTTGCCTGAGACTCACTGCCATTTTGATCTGCAGTTCCAGGAAGACTGATGATGTTGAGCCCCCTTTTCCATGTGTTTTTATTAGATTTTTTGTATATCTTGTTCAGGGCAGGAATATTCAAGTCCTTTGCTAACTCTAAAATCGTTTTATTCCAACTTTAAATTGTAAAGCAAAGTACATTCATTCACTAACAATAACACATTCTAGACTTACAACATAAAATGAAAACCAAACCAAACACTGCAAACTTTTCAGTGTTGGTAATTCCTGGTGTATTAGTCTTAGAGATTCAGGGGCAGTAAGTCAGTATTCTCTGGAATTTTCAAAAATTCCCCAATTATGATGATTTCAGCATACTTTTTAAGCCTTCACTCACTATTATTGTTATAGCTAGATTTCTTGTTTAAAAAATAATGCACTCTAAGTTGGTAGCACCTACAAGAACTGCATTGTACAGGGACATTTAAAAGACTGTAGATGTAACCATCTTATTAAATAAGAAATACAGAGCCAAATGCAGAGTTAAAAGCCCAAGAGGTCAGAGAAGTAGCTAAGAGCTGAGACTAAAACCACCTTCTTACCCCTCACTGCCGCTGCTGTCCTTCCCCTGAGAAAGAGACCTGCTTCCTGTGTGTCTGTCTTTTTATTGACTTCTGTTCTGCCTTCTCATTGGTTGTAAACCCAATCACATGACCTCCTCATCACTGCCTGTCTATACAGACCTCCAGGTCTCTATGGTTGATATTGAGATTAAAGGCATGTGTCTCCATGCTGGCTGTATCCTTGAACACACAGAGATCTGCCTGTCATGTGATTGGGATTAAGGGCATGTGCTACCACTGCCAGACTTCTGCTAAATGGCTTGCTATTAGCTCTGACCCCCAGGCAACTTTATTTATTAACATACAAATAAAATCACATTTCAACGCAAATAAAATATCACCATAAAAGATGAAAAACATAATTTCATATTTGGGCTCCCAGTAAGGTGGCAGCACAGAGTTACATGTGGATATTGCTTATTAAGGACGTGTTTTACACCAAAATCATGTTCCATGTTGAGAGAGCGAGCATTCAGAGGACCCACACAATGTATGTGAACTCATTAGGGAGTATTTTGCATCTTTAAAATTACCCTTTCATGTTCTCCTTCCTGTATGTTGTACTGTACCTCTGCATATGTACATGCATACATTATATAGGCTAGGATCCACACACAAGAAAGAACATGTGGTTTTTCACCTGAGATTGGGTGATCTCATTTAACAGTATACATTCTAAGTCTATCTACTTTCCCATAAAATTTGTGACTTCATTTTTCTGTAGAGATGAATAATATTTCATTTGGTACATGCACTAGACTTGTATTATGCATTCATCTGTTGATGGACATCTAGATTGGTTCCAACTCCTTGCTATATTGAATAGAGCAGCAGTAATCATGGGGTGCCAATATCTTTAAGGTAGGATACAGGATCTCTGGGTATATGCCCAGTAAAATAGCTGAGTCATGTGGTATTTTCTAATGTTTTAAGAGAATTCCACAAGTTCTATATAATGACTGCATTAATTTTCACACCCACCAGCAGTGAATATGTGTGTCTCTTTCTCCACATCCTCTGCAACATTTGTTGTCAGTTATTTTGATTATAGCCATTCTACCTGGGGTGAGCTGGTATCTCACAGTAGATTTAATTTGCATTTCCCTGAAGACTAGTGATCACTTTTTCCCTGAGTTATATCACTTATTTATAAGGAACACAAAAGCTGTACTATATATATGCCTTACAAATATGCTTTTCTGTTCTATAGGTTGTCATTTCAGTTTGTAGTTTTAATTCATATACTTACTGTCTTAGGGTTATTATTGCTGTGATAAACCACCATGATCAAAAGGAAATTAGGGGAAGAAAGGGTTTATTTACTTTACCCTCCCATATCACTGTTCATCATTGAAGGAATTCAGGACAGGAACTCAAACAGGGCCTGAACCTGGAGGTAGGAGCTGATGCAGAGGCCATGGAGGAGTGCTGCTTACTGGGTTGCTCCTCATGGCTTACTCAGGCTGCTTTCCTATAGAACCCAGGACCACCAGCCCAGGAATGGGTTCATGCACAATGGGCTGGGCCCTCCCCCATTAAGCAATAATTAAGAAAATGCTCTTCAGGCTTGCCTACAGCCCATTCTCTTTTTGTTGTTACTAATTTTTTTCATTAATTTTACATACCAACCACAATTTCCCCTCCTTCCTCACTTCCCATTCCCTCCCCCCACCCCCATCCTCCCTCCCACATATCCCCTCCTCCTCCATTCAGAAATGGGTAGGCTTCCCATGGGAGTCAACAAAGCATGACCTATCAAGTTGACGCAGGACTTAGTTCCTGCCCCTGTCCCAAGGCTTCACAAGGCATCCTAGCATGGGGAATATGTTCCAAAAAGCCAGCTGAAGCACCAGGGACACTTGATCCCACTGCTAGAGGCCCCACAAACAGACAAAGCTATACAACTGTCAACCATATTTAGAAGGCCTAGGTTGGTCCCATGAAGGCCCCTAGCTGTTGGTCCAGAGTCCATGAGCTCCCAATAGATTGTTTCAGTTGTCTCTGTGGGTTTCCTCATCATGATCTTGACCTCCCCTGCTCATACAATCCCTCTTCACTCTCTTCAACTGGACTCCTGGAGCTTGGCCCAGCCATTGACTGTGGATCTCTGTGTCTCCTTCCATCATTTACTTGATGCAGGCTCTCTGATGACAGCTAGGGTAGTCACTACTCTGATTACAGGAGAAAGCCAGTTCAGGCCCCCTCTGCACTATTGCTAGTGCCTTAGCTGGGGTCATCCTTGTGGATTCCTGGGAGTTTCCCTTACATCAGGTTTCTCTCTGACCCCAAAATGGCCCCCTTTATCAAGACATCTCTGTAGCTAGAGTTTTCTCCAGTCCCACTTGGGCCCCCGCAGTTCCACAGCCCATTTATAAAATAATCACTCAGAAGCTCATATTAATTAAAATTGCTCAGGCATTAGCTCAGGCTAACTATTGACTAGCTCTTACATCTTAAATTAACCCATTTCTATTAATCTATTAGTTGCCACGTGGCTTGTGGCTTACCAGTACTTTTATATCTCTCTTCTTCTGTGTTTGGCTGGTGACTCCTGACTCAGCTTTCTTGTTCCCAGAATTCTCTTCTCTGCTTGTCCCACCTATAGTTCCTGCCTGGCTACTGGCCAATCAGCATTTTACTTATCAATCAATCAGAGCAACGCATTCATAGAATCCCCAGCATATCTTTCATTACTCTCCCCCTCCATCCCATCCCAGCTCAACCAATCTGATAACTCATACTCCCATCCCTCCATCCCCTCCCTTCTTGTCCCCCTGTCCCCACTACCAGTTTACCCAGGAGATCTCATGTATTTCCCCTTCCCAGGGAAATCCATGTGTCCCTCTTATGGTTCATTTTGTTACCTAACTTCTCTTGGGCTGTGGATTGCAGCCTGGTTATCCTGTGCTTTACATATAATATCCACTTATGAGTGAGTACATACCATGTTTGTCTTTCAGGGTCTGGGTTACCTCACTCAGGATGATTTTTTTCTAGTTCCATCCATTTGCCTGCAAATTTCATGATGTCATCTTTTATTACTGTTGAGTACTTCATTGTGTAAATGTACCAAATTTTTTTTATCCATTCTTTGGTTCAGGGGCATCAAGGTTGTTTCCAGGTTATGGCTATCACAAAAAAAAATGCTTCTATGAACATAGTTGAGCAAGTGTGGTGTGATGATTGAGATTCCTTTGGGTATATGTCCAAAATTGGTATATCTGGGTCTTGAAGTAGATTGATTCTCATGTTTCTGAGAAACCCTCATACTGACTTCCAAAGTGGATGTACAAGTTTGCACTCCTACCAACAGGGAGGGAGTGTTCCCCTTACTCCACATCCTCTCCAACATGGGCTGACATCAGTGTTTGTGATCTTAGCTGTTCTAAGAGGTGTAAGATGGTATCTCAGAGTTGTTTTGATTTGCATTTTCCTGATGGCTAAGGATGTTGAACATTTCCTTAAGTGTTTCTCGACCATTTGAGATTTCTCTGTTGAGAATTCTCTGTTTAGAACTGTACCCCGTGTTTAAATTGGATTATTTGGTATTTTGATGTCTAGCTTCTTGAGTTCTTCATATATTTTGGAGATCAGCCCTTTGTCAGATATGGGGTTGATGAAGATCTTTTCACATTCTGTATGCTGTCGTTTTGTCTTATTGACCATGTGCTTTGCCTTACAGAAGCTTTTCAGTTTCAGGATGTCCCATGTATTAATTGTTGATCTCAGTATCTGTACCACCTGTGTTATATTCGGGGTGTTGTCTCCTGTGCCAATGCATTCAAGGCTACTTCCCACTTTCTCTTCTGTTAAGTTCACTGTAACAGGATTTATGTTGAGGTCTTTGATCCACTTGGATTTGAGTATGGTGCAGGGAGATAGATAGAGATCTATTTCCATTCTTCAACATGTGAACATCCAGTTATGCCAGCATCATTTGTTGAGATGTACAGCCAGATCTTAGGGAGGTGTTTTCTCAACTAGTGTTCCCTCTTCTCACATGACCATAGCCTGTGTCAAGTTGACATAAAATTTTCCAGTGCAAATACTAAATCTGACTAAACTAAAGGTCAATACTCATCACAAAATCAATTTTAGCACTTTATATAAAATTTTTCTAAAATTTAAAAGCAAATTAATTTTTTACATTTAAAAATCTTTAAAAATATTTTTATGTCTTTTAAAAAATTTTGTGTCTTTTTGCTTCTCAGAAAGCCAAAGAAGGTAAACCAGTTCTCTATTCTTTTTTATTTCTTTTTCAAGATTTCAAAGGAAGAGTCGAGAGAGTCCATTTTGTGTCCTAAGTATCTTTCTTTTTCTTCAAAGAGTGAAGAAAATGGCAGCCACTTGCTTTAAAACACATTTAAAATTCATTATTTGATACTAGGTCACATACACACACATATAACAACCCATTACTCTCTCATCACTTCCCAGTCCTGCTGAACTCTTCTTCCTAAAATGCTTGCCTCCTATTTGTTTCATGTGTGCATATGTAATTTACATATATATATATGTATATATATATATACACATATATATATATATACACACACACACACACACACGTGTGTGTGTGTGTGTGTGTGTGTGTGTGTGTGTGTGTATGTGTGAGTGGGTGTGAATGAGTATGGGTGTACACCACAGTACACAGAGGTCAGATGGTAACTTTCAGGAGTTGGTCCAATCTTTCCATCCTTACATGAATTCTGGAGGTTAATCTCAGGTCATCAGGCTTGTGCAGCAAGTGCTTTTAGTAGGCAAGCCATCTCACTGGACCTCCATCTTTGTCTGTGTGTTCAACACTGTGTTATTTAGGGTTTCTTACATGAGCACGGATGGTGAGGTGGTTAATTTCCACACACATTGATCAAGAGACACCTGTGCAGTTCCTATAGTATAGGAAATTAAGCACTGAAGAAAATAATTTCCCATCCCTCAGTGGCCACTAATTGCCAATGGGTTCTGAGGAAGAGGTGTGGCCTCTTAAGCCTCATCTGGTCCATAGTGTGGTGTTGATGGGCCAGGTTTACCAGGTCTTCTGCTGCTGTGATTTCATGAGTTTATTGTATATCATGACCATAAATATGACCTTCCTGTGAAGTCTCCTAAACCCATCAGAAAAGTTGGCTTACATCCTGGCACCTGTCCACTGAGACTCAGGAGAAGGAGATGCCCAGGTGACCTATGAACTGCAGATGCCTTGGCAGTGTACAGCTGGTTCCACACTCTATGGGTCTTGGACAGTCAGTAAAGCCTTGTTTCCTGTCATCTCTAATAGGAAGTCAAATTCTAGCCCTGGATACAAGCTCTCCATGGTCACCTGGAGTTGAATCTGGAATAGAGATCTGGAGTCAGGCCTTCCAGATTCTCACCTCACTGTGATGAAGCTATAGATCTCCCAGAGAGGCCCTTCTTGACTCCCACAGGATCTTTCTGAGGGCCATGCTGGCAGGGGCACCCCAAGGGTGTGGCTGAAGATACTCTCCCTTTTGAGTTACCATTCCAAAGGTCCTGCTCTCACTGGATAGATTCTCATGGGGGTTCTGATCTTTGCAGTTTGTCTCCTAAGTATCTGGAGTTTGTGGCACCTGGGAAAAGTCTAATCATAATTAAAATATTTATTCCTTAGCTGCTAGAAGGACAACAATCTCTGAGCCAAACTTGAGCTGCCATGAGAAGGGATGTCAGGGAAGGATTTTTAAAGATGAAAACCAGAAGAAGACCTTCAGTATCTACTCAAGCAAGCAAACAGCGGTATGTTTTGTTGAGTTAAGTGGTGAAGGTAATCTAAAACAATCTTTGGGTGTCTGCATAAACAAATTACAAAAGCCAGAAAATCATTTAGTCATAACAAGCAGATGGTCACAGTTGTACATTTCGGGGAGGGGAGGTCACTGAGACAGGGTTCCCAGGAACTTATCTTCCAGGGACTGGAGTCAGAGACAAATGACTAGTGGTTACCAAGATGGATGCCTAGCATAAAATGGAGTTTCTTTAGCCACCACAACACTAAATGCTCAAACCCAAACATGAGAGCACAATGCAAGGAGGAATTGGACAGTGTCCAAACTGTCAGTCTTGTGTGTGAGGTGAAAATAATCCCACCTTCATCCTGAGGTCACAGATAGTCATTCTTCATGGTGTACATGGAATTGCACAGGTGTCTGTTGATCAGTGTGTGTAGTATGTCCTCCTGGATGATGTTCTGCAGCAGCATGCATTACAGAATATTGTTTCTCTCCCATTGTGTGCAGGTCCTGGATTAATTGATGAGTAGTTTTTAATAATATGCAATTTCTTGTCTGATGCCAAGAATTTTCCCTTTGTACCAGTAAAAAGCATACACATCTCTCTCTGACTGTGGACACATAGAAGCATGTTCTTCCCTTCGGCAACATAAGGGGCATTGATTAGTAAGGAGCAGGGCAGCAGTGGGAGAGGTCTGTTAACAGTGAAACTATCAGTGAAAAAAGAGAAACCCATTGTGGCAGTTTGAGTGTAGTTGGTCCCCATAAGCTCACAGGGAATGGCACTATTAGGAGGCGTGGCTTTGTTGGAGTAGGTGTGGCATTGTTGGAGGAAGTGTGTCACTGTAGAGGCAGGCTTTTGGGGAGTCTCATATATACTCAAACCATGCCCAGTATCTCAGACCACATCTTGTTGCCTGCAAGTCATGATGCAGGACACTAGTCTACTTCCCCGGCACTGTCTGCTTGCATTCACTGTGTCCGATCATATCGATAATTGACTAAACCCCTGAAAAGGTAAACCACCCCAAGTAAGTGCCTATTCTTGATAAGAATTGCTATGGTCATGGTGTCTCCTCACAGCAATAGAAACTCTAACTAAGACAGCAATCAACATCAGGGCCCTTTTGTCCAGTGACTCCAAAAGTGGAGGCAGCTGCAGAGATCCATGGCCAGGCACCAGGCTGAGCTTTGGAAATCCAATTGATGAGAGAGAGGAGGGATTCTGCAGGTGAGGGACGTCGAGATCATTATGGGAGGACGTGCAGAGATGACCAGCCACACTAGTGGAAGCCCATGAACTGTGAACTGGTGGCTGTGGAGCCCCCATGGGACTGGACTAGGCCCTCTGGATACGGAAGACAATTGTTTGGCTCGAACTGTTTGTGGGGCACCCAGGCAGGGGGATCGGGATCTGTCCCTGGTCTATGGGCAGACTTCTGGGAATCCGGTGCCTGTAGTGTGATGCCTTGCAAAGCCTTTGTGCAGTGGGAAGAAACTTGGACCTGCCTAGGCTCGGTGTACTGGGCTCTGCTGACTCCCCATGGGAGACCTCGATTTGGGGGATGTTCAGATGCGGGGTGGCTGGGGCAAGAGGGCTGGGGGCATGGGGGTGGTAGGAAGGGGGATCTGTGGATGGTATGTGGAATGAGTAGAAAAATTTTTAATAAAGAAAGAGTTTGGAAAAAAAACTTCAGGGCCTTTATATTTGTTAGAAAGATGGGCTGTAGGTTCTAAGCAGGTATTTTCATCACTATACTTTGGTGTATATGTATGTGTGTGTGTGTGTGTGTGTGTGTGTGTGTATCTGTGTGTATGTGTGTGTGTCTGTGTCTGTGTGTGTGTGTGTGTACATTTGCATACTACTAGGTTGAAATCTGTGGCCTGTATCCCCTCAGAGCCTTTGGTCTTATAATTTGTTCTGAATGGAACTCTCTCCTTAGATGTCTATATAGCTCATCCCCTCATTATCTTCAGATCCCTGCTCACACTCAGAAGGTTTGGGGTGTATATAATTTGGGGGATACCTTCCCTGACATTCTCATCTAGACCCTGGGTCTTCACTTTTGACCTTTCCCTGCTGTTCCCACCATGGCTTTTCTCAACCTCTGACCTCCCCCTCTAGATGTCCGTCCTGTCCTGTCTTCCTGTCTCCTGGAACTCTGACTTTGTGAGGAGAGGACTAGTCTGATCTTCATTGAAGCCACTGCCTGGACCAGGTTCAGACACCTGTGGGTGAATGAATGAGTGGTCCAGAGCATTGCTAGTAGCCAAGGACAATGTTTAATGCCCCGGGTTGTTTTTATGTGGAGAGTTACCCAGAGGCAGCTGTGAACTGTGTCTTCAGACTACAGAGGCCAATGGTGATGAACTTAGAATGGGACCACTTATGCTTCTCCTCCTTGTACTGGTCAGTTTTTTCTTGTTGTTGTTTGTTTTGCTTTTGTCAACCTGACACAAACTACGTTCATCTGGGAAGAGGAAATCACAACTAAGAAAATGCCTCCATAAGATTATCCTGTAGGCCAGTGTGTGGGGTCATCTTCTTGACTTACAGTTGATGTGGGAGGGAGGACCCAGCTCTCTGTGGGTGGTGCCACTCCAGGGCACGTGGTCTTGGATTGTATAAGTAGGCTGAGTAAGCCATGAGGAGCAAGCCAATAAGCAGCACTCCCCTGTGGTCTCTGCTTCAGCTCCTGCCTCAGCATCCCTCAATAGACTGTGACTTGAGATATATGAGCCAAACAAACCCTTTGCTCCCCAGGTTGCTTTTGGTTATGGTCTTTATCACAGTAAGAGAGAGCAAATGAAGACACTCCCTGTCCACACCAGTTCCTGTTCAGGGAGAGCTTGTTGCTGAGCCTCTGTCCCTCTGTGTCATCTCCTTTGATGCCCCAACTAAAAGCCCTGAGTCTCCTCT
This sequence comes from Peromyscus attwateri, assembly GCA_902168425.1. Lineage (NCBI taxonomy): Eukaryota > Metazoa > Chordata > Mammalia > Rodentia > Cricetidae > Peromyscus > Peromyscus attwateri. The sequence continues at coordinate 45,592 of CABHPP010001445.1, forward strand.
CAGGCTTTTGTCCTCCCTAGGAGACCCAGCTAGTTTCTGTGCTTCCTTCTTCCCACCAATCCCAGGAAATGGTCCCCTTTCCTGTGAATAGGAACCCCTGCCCAGGGACCACCAAGGGACACACCTGTGCATGATAGGGATGAAAGGACCTGCAGTTCTCTCTGTCTGTGGAGAAGAGTGTCAACTCCAGCATGGCTCCCACGCCCTGCTGCTCTTGTGTCAGCTTTGTTGTCCTTCCTTGAAGCTGAGCTTCCTAGCAGGAGGCAGCACCTCCCAGGGTCACTTCAGCTGAGGGCAAGGTCTGTGTCCCTGACTCTGCCCCACCTCTTCCCTCAATGTGGGCCTTCCATTCCTCTCCCCTTTCTCTCTTTATGGTCCAGTCCTCTAGAACACTCTTTGAGTAGAAAGGCTAATCAGGGACGCTTGGCCTGAGAGAACAAAGGTCACCCAAGGACTGACCTCTGCCATGTTCTGTCCTTGTCCCTGTCAGCACCAGAGGACGACCCTGTGCTTCCTAAACCCAATGGTGTATTTCCTCCTGTGACACAGAAACACACTGAGTCCATCTGCTCTTTGTTCTCACTGCTCTAGGAAGGTGGTATTTACTCCCAGCAGGAAGGTGACAGAGATGGCTGTGAGGGCTGGAAAGGAATGATGACTGGGGAGGGGATGGAACCACTGTCACTGGTGTCACCAATCAAGTGTCTGATCCAGGACTTAGAAGTTTCATGTCCTGGGTGTGCAGTAAAAGGTGACCTGTGTGTCCTAAAGAGAGGATGTGGACTTTGTCATTCTATGAAAAGTCTCAGGGAGACTCGCTAACTTCCTGTGTGGGTTGAGCTGTGGCTGTGGTCTGCCCATGTACTCTTGACCTTTCTGGGATGTCATCTGTCTAGGTAACTCCCCTGTGACCACTCTGTCTTTCCCTCTGAGTGACACCAGGAGGGAAGGGACTGTCAGGAGGTAAAGTAGCATCCTCAGAGACATGGGAAGAAGATGGAATGTTAGAGTAGGCTTGTAGGAGGAACCTCTAGGTGTTTGGACTGGTTGGAATTAGGTGTCTCAGTTACCTTTCTATTGCTGTGAGAAACAATGACCAAAGTAACTTGGGGGGAGAGGGTTTATTTGTCATACAGTATACAGTCCTATGATGGGAAGTCGTAACAGAAACTGAAACAGAGGGTATGGAGGACTGCTACTTACTGACTTGTTCCCAAGGCTCATTCAACTTTGTCTTTTATCCAATTCAAGACCACCTGCTCAGGGGTGGCATTCCTCACAGTGGTCTTAGCCCTTCCACATCAATTTTAAATCAAGAAAATATTCCACAGACTTCTCTACAGGCTGTGGGGATTTCTGCAAATGCCATGGTCCACAGAGTAACGATCAATGTGAGGCAAGAAGGAAATGTTGTTCAACAGGACTCAGGAGCCTGTGATGGTTCAGACTTCAGGAGTCTGATTCCAGTCAGATTATTTGAGATTGTTTACAGTACAATTTGGATAAAATGTTTCCGTGTGTACAAGGAGATGTGATTACATAGAAACTTTTGTCAAAGCACATGTCAGTTCTTCTGTGAAACTGGGCTCTATAGATAGGCCACTTGTGTTATCTTAAGGACCTAGGAGAGTATCTGGTGTGGTCTCTGTCGTACAGAGAGCACAGAGGTCACCTAGGTTATTAACCATCTCCAGTCCTATAGGTGAGTACCTTGGGAAACCCTTGGCCATGTAGATAGCACAGAGGTCATTTAGACTGCTAACCACTTCTGGTCCTGCTTGTTGGAGGTTATGGGAGCCAGATATGGCCTGGCCCTACAGATTATGCAGAGATCACCTGGGCTATGGGACACCTCCATTCCCAGCCTCTTGCTGGGCAGAAAGCAGGTTATAACTATCCAGCATGATTAGCTTCCCTGGTTTTCCTAGTGCTTCTCAATTTCCTCAATTGAGGTTCCCTCTTCCCACATGACCCTGGCTTTTGTCAAGAAGACAAAAACATAACAAGCACACCAGGCTTTGAGATTGTGTGTTTGAGGTAAATATGCTTCTGTGTGTCCCAATGTCTCCATCTGGCCTTCACTATGAGATCTGCAGCTCATCTGTGAGGTGTTGCAAGGAAGTTCCAGATGCTGTGTGGGCCTTTATAGCTGTCTATAAGTTGCCCAGAGAACCTTTGAATATCTATCTAGCTTTCATTAGAAATTGGTATGGCAGTGAAGATGTCACTGTGATTTTGATATGTATTTCCACAATGGTTAATGATACTGAACTTTTTATTTATGTGTTTTTATTCACTATTTCTTTATCTCCTTTGGAGGTATGTCTGTTTGAAACCTTTGCCCACATTATTTTTTTTTGCTGTCTTTTTTACAAACTTTTATTCTTTTCTCATACATTACACCTCAAGCTCAGCTTCTCCTCCCTACATGCCTCCCCATCCTTCCCCATATCTCCCTTCTCCCTCAGATCAACTCCACCTTTGTTTCCCTTTTTAAAAAGAAAGGAGGGAGCTGGAGAGATGGCTCAGCAGTTAAGAGCACTGGCTGTTCTTCCAGAAGAACTGAGTTCAATTCCTGGGACTCACCTTGGTTCACAACATTCTGTAATGAGATCTGGCACCCTCTTCTGGCCTGTGTACATAATAAGTAATCTTAAAAAAAATAGAAGGAGGAAGGAAAAAAGGAGCAGGCCTCCCAGGAACATTCAGCGAACATGACCTAACAAGATACAAAAGACTGGGCATGAACCCTCATATCATGCAGGAAAAGTGCCCCAACCACAAGGGACAGAGTCAGACACCCCCCATGTCCACTGTTGGGAGTCCCACTAGAACACCCAGCTGCACAACCGTAACATATGCAGAGGACCCAGCTCAGACCCACACATGGTCCACGTTTGTCTCTTCAGTCTCTGGAGCACCTATGAGCCCTGCTTAGTTGTGGGCCCTGTTCTCATGGTGTCCTGGACCCCTCTGCCTCCTACATCCTTCCTCCCACTCTGGCTCTACCTAGTGTTTGGCTGTGGGTCTCTGCATTTGCCCATTTTAAAACTAGATTTTGTTTTCTTTTTCTTGATGAGTTGTATTTTGCTTTGGTGTTCTTCTCTTTCTTCTATCCTCTAACCTGACACTAGGTGTTTTTGTCATATCCCCAAACTGCCATGTCCGGTTCATACTTTTGGTTAAATTCCTTGACATTTTCTCTACTTGGTCTTCCATCCCCAGCTCTCTATTTTCTACTTGGCCCATTATGTTGGTGAGGCTTTCCAAGGAATTTTGTTTTGTTTCATTTCATTTTGTTTGGAGACAGGGTCTCACTATGTAGCCCTGGCTGTCCTGGAACTTACTATGTAGACCAGGGTGGTCTCCAACTCACAGATATCCTCCTGCCTCTGCCTGACAACTTTTGGGATCAAAAGTGTGCACCATCATGCCTGACTCAACTGAGCTTTTTAATTAGTTTATTGAGTTTTCCATTTCCAGCATCATTTCTGTTTAGGTTTTCTTAAACTCTACTTTTATGTCTTGTATTGACTTTGTTATTTCACTCTTCTTTTAGTTTTTGACTGTTTTGAGAGTTCTTCCAAGTAATTTTCAAAACGGGCTGTTACTGTGAGGTTTGTATCTTTTCTTTTTTTAATTTATTTTATAATTTAATTTAATTTTACATATCAGCCACGGATTTCCACCTGGGGCAGGGCCATGGATCTCTGCATTCACTTCCATCAGTCATTGGATGAGATTTCTAGCATGACAGTTAGGGTGTTAGGCCATCCTATCACCAGAGTAGATCACTTTGGGCTTTCTCTCGACCATTTTTTTGTTTTGTTTTGTTTTTGTTTTTGTTTTTTGGGTAGAGATGTGTTATTTTGGTTCTTTGTGTTGTTTTTGTTTTGAAGTTGGGATTTGTGCATCTGGAGTTGGTTATTGGTTGAGTTTATTTTTTTTTTCTGTTTTTTTGAAGGTCCTCTTCTTTTTGGCAGAGGTGTTTACAGTGTTCAGGAGGGAGCTGATTCACAGAGAATAGGATGTCAATTTTCTCTGTCTGGTATTGGGGCTACAGGCTCTATTCCAGATTTTCTGGTTGTCAGCTATAATCTAAGGTCTGCATCACCTTGGCTGAGAAAGTTGGAAGAAGTTTCTCTGGCAGTGTGAACTGGTCCTGGGTCTCAGGCTGGGTAGGAAAACTAGAGGGTCCCAGTTAGAAAGCTGACAGGGCACTGGTGAGTTCCAAAGAATAAAATCACCTGGATCTCCCAGCCAGTGTGGTGGTTGGAGAGTTCCTTTTGGGGAGCAGGCTGAGAACTGGTGAGTCTCAAAGGGAGGAAAGGGGCCAGGAGGAGGTAGCAGCTCCTAGCAATCAGCTGTGGGGCAGTTGAGCACAGCAAAAAGGAAGGGTCCTGGGAAGTGGAGGACAGGTCTTCTCCCTGAGTCTCCTCCACCATGGGCAGGTTCTTCATATCGGTTTATTATTTGTGTGTGTGTGTGTTTGTGTGTGTGTTTGACACAAGCTTTCTCAGTGAACTTGGAGGTAGGTGAGAATCACCTGACAGTTGTCATGTACACTTTTGATTCACACTTCCCTGGTGGATAAGAACACTGAATTTTTCATGTATTTACTCCCCATTTGCACTTCTTTTCTGGACTCTGCTCTGTACCTTTATCTGTTTATTGCCCAGATGATTTGAGGCTCTCTTGCTATCTGATTCCCTTTTTCAACTCTTTCTATAGACTCCGTGTTAATTCCTTCTCAGAAGTGTATCTGGCAACCTTCTCACCCATTCTGGCTGACTTTTCACTCTCTTGTTTCCTTTGCTTTGCAGAAACTTCTCAATTTCATGCAATCCCATCTCCTAATTCTTTTTTTTTTCCTCTTTTTTTTTTTTTTTTTTTGGTTTCTCAAAACAGGGTTTCTCTGTATAGCCATGACATTCCTGGAACTCACTCCGTAGAACAGGCTGGCCTGAATTCACAGAGATCCTCCAGTCTCTGCCTCCTCAGTGTTGGAATTAAAGGCATGTGCCACCACTGCCCAGCTTCATCTGCCAATTCTTGTTGTGATTTCTGAGGCAGTGGAATCCATTTCAGAAAGTCCTTGCTGGGGCAGGAATCTTGAAGTTTCTTCCTTCAGGAGTTTCCAAGTTTCAGGTTCACATGGATTTTTATGCAAATGACAAATAGGGACCTAGTTCTGTTCTTCTATTCAGTTTCCCCATGAATATTTGTCAAAGAGACCGTCTTTATTCAGCTGTATTTTTTTGGCAATGTATTTTTGGTCTCTCCATGCCACCTCTCCAGCTTTGCTTTTATGTTTTGAATTAGAAGTTTCTCACATTGTTGCTTAGGTTACTTGTTTTTTATTTATTAGTTTTTAATTATTTTTACATGTTTCCTTTATTTGTTAAGCTATTATATGTGGGATTGTTGCCCTGATATCTTTAAAGTGTGTCCAATTTTGTTTTTCTCTTTCAACACTATTTTGAATATTTTGTCTTTTTAAAACTATACTTCTGCAGTTCTTAATGGAGGGCATCTCTCCAAGGCCAGGAGCATTTTAGAGCCTATGCTATCTTTGGTCTTTTGGGCAGGGGTGCTGGGGTGTCCAGACTGCCTTCCATTAAGGAATCCAGGACCTTGAAGCACCTGTTCCCTGTGAAGAGGATGTGGGTTCCAGGCTGAGTTTTGGCTGTTTGACATATTGGTCTTTCTGCATCCCTACCACATGTTTCTTCCTGCAACCGCATCTCTACAGGCCTTGGGCTGTGTGAAGAGATGCTCTGGCAGATTTATGACCTCTGTTGGGCAGCAGGACTGGGCAGGGTGAGTACACTGGAACATGCTGGGCTTGGAGCCCTGACTCAGGAGACATCTTTCAGGAGAGATGGCCTGTGTGGGTGTCTTCTGCTGTGGACTGGAGGGAGCTGGTGGCCCTGGTGTTCCACATACTCTCTCAGCTCTCCAGCTGAGAATTTGGCCCTGGGTTGGTGCTGTCCCTGCAGAAGGCTGAGGTAGACAAGGATGGCCATAGGTGTGTCTCAGCTACCTCAGACAGATGTGGACAAAACTGGGGAGGAAATGAGTCAGCCTGTCTCTGTCTTGCCCTTGGCAGTGGTATAGGTTACAGAAAAGCTGTAACAAAAGCCAGGAGTCATGTGTGTGGAGCTGGGCATCAGCCACTGCAGCTGGATGCTGGACAGTTTTTCCCTCCCCAGAGCTCTGGGCACTAACAGTGTCACTCCCTCCATGTGGCAATTCTCACAGAGACATAATGCCAAACAACTCTAAGGTGCAGATAGTCCCACAAGAGTGACCATGCCAAAGTATCCACAGGGACAGTTTGGCTGAGAGAACCAGCATTTAGCAAGTCAGAGAGACAGGAGAGGAGGTGTGGTGTTGTTGAAAGAGAACACACACAACAGACTTTATCTGAGGGGGTCAAAGCTTAATTCTTTATTTCTTATTTCTCTTTCTGCTCCTTCTTCTGTTCTTTCTCTGTCTGTTCTTCTTCCCTGCTGTTTCCTTCTTCTTCCCTGCTGTTTCCCTTCTTCTTCCCTGCTGTTTCCTTCTTCTTCCCTGCTGTTTCCTTCTTCTTCTCTGCTGTTCCCTTCTTCTTCCCTGCTGTTTCCTTCTTCTTCCCTGCTGTTTCCTTCTTCTTCCCTGCTGTTCCCTTCTTCTTCCCTGCTGTTTCCTTCTTCCCTGCTGTTTCCTTCTTCTTCCCTGCTGTTTCCTTCTTCTTCCCTGCTGTTTCCCTTCTTCTTCCCTGCTGTTTCCTTCTTCTTCCCTGCTGTTTCCTTCTTCTTCTCTGCTGTTCCCTTCTTCTTCCCTGCTGTTTCCTTCTTCTTCCCTGCTGTTTCCTTCTTCTTCCCTGCTGTTCCCTTCTTCTTCCCTGCTGTTTCCTTCTTCCCTGCTGTTTCCTTCTTCTTCCCTGCTGTTTCCTTCTTCTTCCCTGCTGTTTCCCTTCTATGTTCTTTATTTTTCTCTTATCTTTTATACCTCCTAAGACAAAAATTTCTACACAAGAAAATATTACCTCACAATCTCAAGTTATATATTTTCCAAAAACAAATTAAAATCTTTACACATAGAGAAATCACAGTATGATCACAAAAATTACATGTTTTCCTTAAAGCCCACAAGTAGTTAAACATTTTTGTTATGTTAATTTACCCTCCATAACATCTCTACCACAAAGCAATGATTCTTTTATAATTGGTTAACAAAGGTTTAAGCAAGCCATGTATATTTCAGCCATTTCCTTTTGTACTGGCAGGAACCTGCTTGAGATTTCAGTGTAGCAGATAATTACCAAACTTCATTCCTGTGTTCAGCTAACTGTCTATCTTTGTTTATAAACAATAGGATCATTTAATTTCCTTTCGCAACATTGATTTATCAAGCTACATCCCAGGCCCTGTGATTAATTAATGTAGCCCTGTAAGCTTCATGACCGAGGAACTCAGGCCTAACCTTGGTTGTAGGGACATAATTGCCTTCTTTAATCATCAGACTGTTTTCCAACAGGCAGGATCCATGGGTCTATAATGCATGAGACTTCATTCTTTTCCATTTCCAAATCCCACATCTAACCAAGGGGAAGGTGACTTCTAGCCTATTTTTGTCTTTTTGGTGTCTCTTATTGGATCAATTGGCAGAATAACCCAAACTATTTCCCTAATCATCTTCACTACCTGTCTTAGTCACCTGTATCTTTTATGCTGGCTCAGAAAGTTCAGTCAAATCGTTGATCTAACTAAGCATCCTTGCTCTTATAAAAATCATCTTCATTATGATCTGAAAGTAAAATGCCCAGTGAGGAGTGGGATTTTCCCAAGAAACAATCACACTATTGTTGGAGAATATGATTTTAAGGTGTGTAACTTTTGTTTATGTTGCATTTGTTTAAATCTGCAAAGCTGTGTTACTTTGACTGTCTAAAACACCTGATGGTATAATAAAGAGCTGAACAGCCAATAGCAAGGCAGGAGAAAGGATAGGCAGGGCTGGCATGAAAGAGGATAAATAGAAGGGGAAAGAGGAGAGCAGGAGAGAAGAAAAGGGGCAGAGGACACTAGATGACAGCCACCCCTCTACAGAGTCAACCATGGAGTGAGAGTGAAAGTAAGATTCCAGAAGTAAGAAAAGGAAAAAGCCCAGAGGCAAAATGTAGAAGGGATAATTGAAAGTTAAGAAAAGTTGACTAGAAACAAGGCAAGCTAAAGCAGGGCATTTATAATTAAGAACAAGCCTCTGTGTGTAATTTATTTGGGAGCTTGGTGGCAGCCGGTCCCCGAAAAGAGTTAAAACAAACAACAAAATTATGATGTTCCTATGTGGGGCTAGAGTAAAAGAAAATCCAACAACACATTATACTAGATACAGTGGGATCCTTTCACATAGTATTCACACCATGTCGCATACAGCGGGAACACAGCAGCAGCAAGCAGGAGGAAGCACAGAAGCAGCAAGGGGCATTCTGGAGACTATTCCACTCCCCAGGTGCCTCTCCAGCCTTTAGCTTTGCTATTTGGCTAATTGAACTCCATGAGCTCTATTGCTGATGGCAGCTCCTCTGACAGGACCACTGACAACATTTGAACCTCACTGTGACCCTTCCACTCCTGTGGTTCCTCCCTTCACATCATGCTGCTTCTCCCCATTTCTTCCCATTACTTGACTGCTTTGCTTTTCTGGCAGGAAGCATTAGTAGAGCAGCAGTTCTTAACCTGTGGGTCTCAACCACTAGAGCAGGAGTTCTCAACCTGTGGGTCACAACCACTAGACTATTAGTTCTCAACCTGTAGGTCTCAATTCCTTTGAGAGGGATTATGAATGACCCTTTCACAGGTGTCACTTATCAGATATCCTGCATATCAGCTATTCACATTATGATTCTTAACAGTAGCAAAATTATAGTTATGAAAATCATTCTATGGTTGGGGGGTCATGTGGAACTATATTAATGGGTCATAGCATTAGGAAGGTTGAAAACCACTGCTCTAGATGGCAGACGTGCTCCTTTTTGAGATCATGTGACCTTGTCATCCCTGAGACAAGTGTAGCTGATTGTACAGCCCCAATCTCAGTTCTCAGACAGGCCTGGAGTAAAACTCCTGGTACAGTCCCTGGCCCACAAGGGCCTCATGTGGAGGGTGTGATGGCATGACCTGGTGATGGGGAACCAAGGTAGTACCCAGGTCACTTAGAGGAGCAATGGTCTAGGTGCAAAGGCAAGACCTCAGAACCTAGTTCTTCTATCTGTAAATTGTGAAGCTGTGCCCCCAAGGGCTCAGTCATTTCAGATCTATGTACAGATGCCTAGAAGGGGATGCTGTGGAACATTCTAGACAGTATCTTAAACAGTGGGAGCAAGGTCTTTCCAAGGACTTGAAGTAGCACCCTCATCTGGAAGATCAGAAGGGTGTGACAGCCACAATGGGACAGATGCTATCTGGGCCTGAGGAAGCAGATGGCTTCTGGGTTTCAGGGTCATCCTAGAACTGGGGTGTGGTGATGTATACTCCCCTTGAGCAGACCCTATTCTTGGTTGTCTGTGTAAAGCTGGGTCTCCTGTCACCCCCTTGAGGGCAAAAGAGGACCAGGATCTTCCCAGAATCAGACAGTGGAGAATGCAGGAGAGTTTTGGCAGGTGGACTGAGGAGCTGGAGGTGAGCTGCCGGTCCTGGTGGTGGAGCACCTAGCTGATGGTCACCAGAAGGTGATGTGCAGGCTGCTGGATACTGTAGAATGAGTCTATTGGCAGAGTGGCTCCCTGAGAATACAGTCTTGTGCTACAACATTAAGGAGCCCCTTCCTACTCAATGCTTCTGGTTTAAGCTCCCTGGCTTAATTCTGAGCTTCCTGGTACAATGTCCCCCAACAACTGAGGCCCATTCATTAGCCACTTGTCCCCATCACACTGTGTGCTCTGGTTGACCACTACCTTTGCTAGAATTTTCAGGTCTTCATAATGGCCATTATCTTGTCCCTGTCCCTAGCAGGGTGACTGGCTGGCTGGAGGCCAATGTGCAACAGGCACTTAGGTCCTGAGTCCTTGGGTTTAAATGTAATTGGCCCCTATAAGCTTATTGGGAGTGGCACTATTAGGAGGTGTGGCTTTGTTGTAATAGGTGTGGCCTGGTTGGAGGAAGTGTGTCACTGTGGGGGTAGGCTTTGAGGTATCCTATGCTCAAGCCATACCTGGTGTCTCAACCACTTCCTGTTGCCTGTGGATCAAGATGTAGTTGCTCCTTCTCTGGTACCATGTCTGCCTGCACACCACCATGCTCCCCACCATGATGATAATAGACTAAAGTTCTGAAACTGCTAGCTACCACCTCAGTGAGATGTTTCCCTTTATAAGAGTTGCTGTGGTCATGGTGTCTCTTCACAGCAACAGAAACCCTAACTAAGACAGAAGTTGGTACAGGGACTGGAGTATTGTTACAAGAGGCCAGACCATGTTTTTCTTTGGAGTAATATGGAGTTTGTGAGTTTGGGATGTGTGAGCAAGAGAGGAATCTGGAGTATGTGATAGTGTGGGATGACTCATCCCTAACAAGCTTGAGAGACAGCTAGCCCAAACCAGGAAAAGATACTTTATGAGAGCCAACCTGGGTCTGCCTAAAGGCCTTAGCAACAGCAGCTGAGATATGATCTGTGATGTCCTGGACCAATGAGAGGCAGCCACATCACATCAGCAGATGCATATTCATCAGATCTTCCCCCAGGGTGTGGTGGAGGGTATATACGGCTTGCCTCTTCCCGAATAAACTGAGCTTGTTGTTTTGACATTCTCCCAGAGTCTATGTCATTGACTCTGCACCTACTTGACCCTATCCCCCAGAGGGAACAACAGTTCAGGACCCTGTGACATGATAGGACACTGGCCATTCCCCAGTAGGAGAAGGAGCTAGTGTCGGGGAGCTAAGGAGACAGTAGTGTGTGCAAGGAAGACCTGAGAACAGAGTGGGCAAATGCCACTGAACTCCTAGAACTGTACACAAGCCAATCTACATTGTCATCCTTCTGAGGGCAGAGATCACATGCCAGGAACCTGCACACATAGTCAGCTAACTGTCAGAGGGCTTTCTCCAGTGGAGGTCATCCCCTACCACAGCCCATTATTTTCTGCCACAACCATTTTTCTGGTCACTACTCAGCCGGCTCCTCAGCTACAGTGAACTCCATAAACTGCTCTTGCTGTTGTGGTCTAAAGGGTGCAGTCCCTCACCAGCAATCCCTTTCCTGCTAGCCATCGGCTACCCAATCTATTATCTGCCTTTCTCTCTGCTGACTCTGAAGGCTGGGGCTACAGGGTTGTGTCCTTTGTAGACTCTCCTCCCCTTTTCCCCTTATTGAGGGGCAGGAGACTGGGAACACATGAGCAGCAGCTAATGGGACAGGTCCCATCGCTGCATTTTTACTTCATAAGACAATTGCTGTTGCTGGTGGAGATGGGAAGACTGAAGTTAGGGATTTGGGTGGCTGGATATTAACCTTCAGGAAATAATATGAAGCTCCATCCACATGAAAAGTATGTTCATTACAATCAGTCTCAAAGACAGAGAGAGAGAGAGACCGACAGACAGGCAGATAGAGAAAACATGGGTGCATCTCAGAGGACAACTTGCAGGAGGGGTCTCTCCTTTCACCTCTGGGTTCTGGGGACTAAACTCAGGTGTCAGATTTGTGAACTGCACTTTACACACTAAACCATCTCATCTGCCCTAATCCTGGTTTATGTGTGTGTGTGTGTGTGTGTGTGTGTGTGTGTGTTGGTGTGAACCAGCTCTCATGCAGCCCAGGGAGTCCCCATGTTCTCCAGGGACCAAGTGCTGTGACTGCAGGTGTGCTCCACTGTGATTCTGTGGATCAAACCTAGGCCAGGGACAGCCAGGCAAGCACTCCAGCAATAGGACAACATTTCCAGCCTTTAAATTCTCTAAGTGACCATCTCAATTGCTAAGAAGAATATAGGTTACTATGTGGCTGGAGCCTTCTGGCAAAGAACATAGATACACAATAGTCCCTCCTTTAGAGTCAACCCACATGGTCTGTTTTTCCTGCACAGGAAACATGCCTCTGGAAGGTTTTTTATGCTAGAGACTTTAAAAACAGCACTCAGCCTACTTTAACATGCAGCCTGTGGTCCCTGGCCATTGTCCACTCTCGCTCCTTGAGGGCCTTTCATCTGCAGTGGCCGTTTAGCCAATGTCCACCCTCACTGTTGAGCATGCCTCCCATCATTCTCTAAGAAACCTGCCAGTCTTCTACACGACAGGATGTCTCTTGTCTGAATCCATCTGCCAGACTACAAGGGACTAGGCTGCTGGGGCAGGAGGGGTCAGAGTGAGATCCCAGAGCCTGCACTTCTGACTGGTTGGAATAGAGTCTTTCCTTTGAAGGCCAGAGCAGGTTCAGATGAGGAGAGACAAGGGAGAGGGGTGTGGCCCTTTCCTGTGTTGGGTCTGTACTGGGAACTACACAGGGGCTAGCTCACCCACACCTGTAACTTCTTTTGTAGGTGGCAGAATGCAGGCGAGCAGGCTAAGGGTGAGAGAAGTGCAGGTCCTCGTCTGCTGCACGAGGAACTAAGGACACACAGTTGTGGCTCTGAGTGTCCCCATCTCTCCAGAGACATCTGAGAGGAAGAAGGCAATGAAAGTGGCAGTGCTTACCTCATTAGGAGAGTTGTCACGTGACCCAAGGAAGCAAGAGAAGAGTCACCAGAGCATCGAAGTGCAAAGCTCATCTGAGACTTGTGATTTGTAGATGAATGAGGCTGCAGGAGGTAGTGGTAGATGTGGGGTGGGGGTTGAGGGGGTTGATGCCCAAGGCCAGTTAGAGGATTTTCATCCTACAGAATCTGTTTCACAGACCTAGCTATTAGGACCAGAGGAAAGGTAACAAGGACAGAGACCTGGATTATTCCGTTCAGGAGTTCTCCAAGTTCACAAAACCTAGATTATTCTTCCCTCAATGGTATTTGTCACTGACATGTTCCTATGACAAGGAGGAGCACAGTGGTCCTGGGGACCCAGATACACACAGCAGAGAGTCTCTCTAAGGGGTAATGAATGCCCACAACCTTCACACACATCAGGGAAGGCATTAGGTTCAGGAACCTGCTCTTGGACATGTGGTTCCCTCATACCAGCCTAGCCTTGGTGGACTGAGTCTCCCTTCAGCACTGACTTGGTCTCCTGTGGCTGGGAAGGCCATGAGGACCTACAGCACATGAGGGCTGCTGTTGCACAATATTTGTTTAACTATTTAAAATGTGTTGTGTTTGTATAACTATGTAAAGATGTATTGCTGTTTTACCTTGACTGCCTAAGGCACCTGACTTTTCTTAGAAAAAGCTGAATGGCCAACAGCAAGAGAGGAGGTATTGGTGGGACATCTGGGCAGGAAGAGTAAGTAGGATGAGGAATTTTGGCTCCAGAAAGAAATAGAAAGAGAAGCCAGGGAGACACCAGAGGCAAGATAGACAGACAGACAGACAGGGAGGAAGCAGTAAAGTAGGACATAAAGAATGAAAGAAAGGTAAATAGCCCTGAGGTGTGGTGATAATTTATTTGTGCTGAATTGTGATTTTATTTGTATGTTAATAAATAAAGTTTGCCTGGAGATCCGAGGTCATAGTGAGACAGGAACAGAAGTCAGGCAGTGGTGACCCATGCCCTTAATCCGATCACATGGCAGGCAGAGTCTCTGTGTGGTCAAGGACACAGTCGAGCGTGGTGACCTGAGCCTTTAATCCCAGTACCAACCATAGAGACCTAGAGGTCTGTATAGACAGGCAGTGACGAGGAAGTCATGTGGCTGGGCTTAGTGCCACTGAGAAGGCAGAACAGGAGAGCAATAAAAACACAAGTCACATAGGAAGAAGGTCTCTCTGGGGAAGTGACAGCGGCGAGGTGGTAAAATGAGGTAGTCGTGACTTTCTGATCTCTTTGGCTATTTACCTCTGTATTTGGCTCTGTGTTTCTTATTTACTAAGACTGTTTAGAATTTCGTCTACACTGAGGCAAAACACAGATGAATAGAAACAGCTTAATTTAAGGTAAAGGAGCTAGTGGGACAAGCCTCAGCTAAGGTCAAGCATTCATAATTAATAATAAGTCTCCATGTCTTGATTTGGGAGCTAGTTGATGGCCCAAAGAAAATGCCAGCCAGGGGCTGGGAAGAGAAGATCTGCTCTGTAAGTCAGACAGGAGACAGTGGCTGGTGTCCAGGATGCCATGGAAGGATGGGCAGGTGGTGGACCTTCTGGGTTCCCGAGGGTCAGTGTCTTTACTTACTGTGGGTGGACAAGTCCAGTTGTCCTCACTGAGCACTCTCTTACTTCTTGCCCTAAAGAAATGGGAGACACTGTCACTGTTGTTTGGTTCCTCAGTTGGGAAGGACCCTGGGAGCTGATGTTTCCTGGGAGCTGCTTGGTGTCCTTGCTGTGCATTCACACCATGGCTGCCACTGCCTTTCTTGGTGCTGCCTCCTTTTCCAATCTCACCAGCCCCTCCTAGCCTTTGATCCTTTTACCCCATCATATTTGCTGTTTTCTAACTGGTGCTGGGGATGGTGCTTTGGTTAAGTGGGACATCCCGGATCCCAACGGTCTCTTCTTTTCAGTGTTCTGCACATTCTGTCTTCACACACACACCCCTTTGTCTCCCACTGGTGGGTTCTTTTTTCTCACTGCTTGTCCCAGGGGGCCCTGATGCTCATCCCTGTAGATTCTCTGTCTGACCTTTACATTCTCCCTCAGTTCTTTTTCTTTCTTCCCTTTCTTTTGCTTCTTGTCTTTTTCTTTGTGGCGCCTTTTTTCCTGAC
>CABHPP010001446.1:1002-42274 GCA_902168425.1 Peromyscus attwateri
GAAAGAAAGAAAGAAAGAAAGAAAGAAAGAAAGAAAGAAAGAAAGAAAGAAAGAAAGAAAGAAAGAAAAGATCCCTCACAGGTGTAGCTAGCCACTTGAGTCTTAGTTAATTCCAGATGTAGCCAAGTTGACAAGCGAGAAGAGCCATCACAATCATATTAGATAGCAAATTAAAATAGTAAAACAGACTCTTGCATGTACTGGAAGGGAAAAATATCCAAGACTTTTCCGTAAGTCACAAGAAGCAAGCAGTGGGATAATTAATGTGGTATGCCTTTTGTGTGAAACAAAACGCACCAAGTAAACCTGTGAAGATCGCAAAAGCAGCAAACCGTGCTAACAGCGATGAGCACCTCTGAGGGCAGGCAGGCGTGCGCTGGGGGTGGCCAAAAGGAATTCTAGTGTTCTACATGGTTCCAAGTGTTCACAATAAAATACGCATGACTTGTGCAATCTAAAACTGATCATTCTTAAGTGGCTACCACTGGGGTGAAGAAACAGGCCTGAGGCTGCAGGGATGGCCCAGCAGTAAAGAGCACATACAGATCCTGCAGAGGACACAGGTTTGGTTCCAAACACTCACACTGGATGGCTCCCGAATGCAGGGAACTTCAGCTCCAGGTGGCCCAATGCCCCTTTCTGGCCTCCAAGGGCACCTGCATGCACCTGGATACTCATAGATGCAGACATACACACACACACACACACACACACACACACACACGCACGCACGCACGCACGCACGCATGATATTTTAAATTTTAATCTTTAAAAAAACAATAAAGCTAGTAAGAGCCACAACATTTTCATTTAATGCCACTCTATGAGCTCTGATGGACTGGTTTTTTAACTATGAATTCTACCTTAAAATAATAATTTTAAACAACAACAAAAACCAATGTAAATACTCCTTTAGTTGCAAAAAAATGTCACAGAACAATGTTGTTGCCAGCAGTTCTGAGGCCCAAAGGTCGCCCTCCCACCAGCCCGGTAAATGATTGTTATTTATGAGCACTCCCTGACATAGATACGCACAGCTATTTACCATTTCTGCTGAGAGGATGGATGCTCACATTCATGAGAGACAAATACAAATCAAGACTCAATGAGACAGGCAGTTGAGGGCCTGGGGATTAGAAAAGCAAAAATAAAATAAAAAAAAACAAAGCCAATGACATCCTCCAGTAAATCATTTCTCTTTCCTGTCGTGTGTGTGTGTGTGTGTGTGTGTGTGTGTGTGTGTGTGTGTGTGTGTTTCCTTAAGAATCCAACAACCTCATCTGGGTTGCAGACATTTTTATAGACTCACCACCGAGTTCTAAAAAGCATGAGCAAAATATTAGGCAGAACTGGCCTCTGGGCTGGAAGCTACATTATAATCATGGTGGGTTTCTTTGTCCAAGGCTCAGAATTACACTGTGTGTGTGTGTGTGTGTGTGTGTCCGTGTGTGTCCGTGTGTGTCCGTGTCCTGCTCTGCTCAAACATGTCTTCTGCCTAATATTTGTATCGCCGCTTCTGGGTCTTTAGATATGCAGGAGAGAACGGTCCAATATTCCATTCCTGCCCAGAACCAAGTGAGAACGACAATGAAGAGGTCTGGGATGTAGCTCAGCAGGCAGAATGCTTGCCTAGCATGCACAAAGCTCGGCAGGCATCATAGCGCACACCTGAAACCCCAGGACAAGGGAGGCAGGGGCAGGAAGGTCACACACTGAAGGCTGTCCTGAGCCACAGAGTGAGCGTGAGGCCAGCCCGAGACCAACAGCTCCACAAACAGAAACTGCACAGGCTCACTCCCATCTGCCCCTCATACCTGACCAAACCGTGAAGGGTTCAAAGCTCTTCATTTCAGGTGCTACATCAAGCCTTCCTTGGCTCCATTCTCTTCCCTACCTGCCACCTTCCTGTCGACCAGGAAGCCCTGCTTTGGCGTGGCACGGGGGCTTCTCCAAGCTTCTCCTCCCCTTCCCGTGTTGAACAGGTCCACCCTCTCCAGCATTCCTTTTGCTCTAGGAGACCCACTTCTCCCAAGGTGAGCTTGCCTGACAAACCGGGCCATGCAGTCTCTCTTCTCAGAATAGAATCTCCCTCCGCTCCCAAATAACTCACACATAGTTCCTTCAAGACCAAAAATACCCCAAACTCGGGAGGAAAATTACAAATATGTAAAATGTCTGCTACCTGATTTTTCAAAAACTTATCAGGACCATCTCCCCCCATCAATCAATTCTCTGCAGTAGCCTAAGGTTTCAAACCTCAGTGATTCCTCTTGTCTTCCCACTGAGTGCACTGGGCTTTTCTCCAGCTGTTCCACACAGCACAGCGCAGGAGCATCTCATAGCTAAATCTGTACACACAACAGATGATTTCCAAGTCACAGGAATGCAGCCTGATCATCAGGGAAGAGGCTCCTGAAGGCCAGGGATGCGGCTTCATTTCCTGCACACGCCTGAGGCACCCCTCCTTCTGATGCAATCTGCTGTCCTAGGTTTACAGTCTTCCTTCTCAAATGCTTAGCGGGGGATGGGCTTCAGGAAGGGTTCGAGAGCTCAGAAACCTTAGCACTTATTTCTTAAAAAAAAAAAATCACTTTTATTATACATACCTCTTCTCAGAGCTGATAATTTAACCAAAATCTCCATGTCCACTCTATTAAAATTCTGTCTAGGCAATAAAAAAGGCAATTGAGTTTCTTTCATTTAAATATATATATATAATATATATACAATTATTGATCTGGGTGGTGGTGGTAGTGGTGGTGCATACCTTTAATCCCAGCACTCAGGAGGCAGAGGCAGAAGGATCTCCAAGTTCAAGGCCAGCCTGGTGTACAGAGTGAGTTCCAGGACAACCAGGGCTATACAGAGAAACCCTGTCTCAAACAAACAAATTTTATATATATATATATATATATATATATATATATATAGTTTTATTATATGTATAATATATAATTTATTTATATATATAATTATTGGGCTTGGGATGTAGCTCAGTCGGTAGAGTTCTTGTTTAGTATGAAGGTCATCTTGGGCTCAGTCCCTAATACCACGTTAAATGGGACCAGTGGCTCACACCTGTAATCCCAGCACTCAGGAGATGGAGGCAGGGGAATCAGAATTTCAAGGTCATCTTCCACTATGTAGTAACTCTGAAGCCACCTTGGACTATATGAGACTTTGATTCAAAAAGGGGGTGAGGGCTGCAGCGATGTCTCAGTAGGTAAAGCACTTGCTGGGCAAGTGTCAGGACCTGAGTTCAAACACCCAGCACCCACATAAAAGATGAGCACGCAGCCCACATCCGCCATCCCGCTGCTGTACGGTCATGAGGGAGGCAGAGGTGGGAGGGTACTCAGATGCTCCCTGGCCAGCTAGCCTGGCACACACAAGGTGGAAGGTAAACACCAACACCCCGGGTTGTCATCTAATCACACATTCATCGTGATGTGTGCACATCCACGCTCACCATAGTGACATACGTTTACTCATCATACGCTCACAAGTTCAAGTTCACCCTTGACTCCATAACATAATCAAAATCCAACGCTGGTCTACATGAGACTCTGTCTCAAAGGAAAAAGGCTAAAGGAACTAGTCATTGCCCTTTTCTGTTGGCATTGTACTGTAATACGGGCATTTTGGTGACAGGAGACTATTGGCAGTCACGAGAGAAGTATTTAGTGAGTGAGCACTGACTTTGGCAGACATAGTCATTCTGAGCGGTCACGACTGGAGGTGAGTCTCCTTGGAGAAAATTCGAGGACCCAGTGCTTGTTTCTCCTCTCTGCAGAGTGATGCAGCCTTCAGTCCGTCCTGTGTTTCCCATTTCCGTGAAGGGTGGACTTGACAAGGTTTTGGCGATTCCAAAGGCCGACACCAGGTCTGTAGAGATGGCTCAGTGGGTAAGGTGTCTGTGGCACAAGCCTGAGGACATGAAGTTGCATACAAGCCTGCTATGTGCACCTGTGATCCCAGAGCTGATATGGTGAGATGGGAGGTGGAGACAAGAGAGTTCCTGGAAACTCACAGGTCAGCTTGCCTGGTGTTTCTGTAGTGGATGAGACACTCTGTGGGAAACAAGGTAAGAGGCCAAGACTGACACACAACCTTGTCTTCTGATCTCCACATTCATACTCACAACACACATATACAGAGAGAGAGAGACAGACAGAGAGACAGAGAGACAGAGAGATATGATAATTTTAAAAACCAAATGTATTTTAAAAAATGGTGAGAAGGAGTCACACCATACAACATCTGGGAGGTTTGTTGAGGGGAGGGGTGCTGTGGGAGGTCTTTCTGTATGCTGTGAATATGTGTTGCTATGACTGGTTAATAAAGAAGCTGCTCTGGTCTGTGGCGAGTCAGGTTATAGCCAGGCCGGAAATCCAAATAGAGGACAGGAAGAAGAAAGGAGAGGAAAGAGAGAAACGCCATCCTGCCATCCAGGGAGCAGCATGTAATGGCACACAGGTAATGCCACGGAACACGTGGTGACATATAGATTAATAGAAATGGGCTGAGTTTAGTTATAAGAGCTAGCTAGCAAGAAGCCTGCCATAGGCCATACAGTTCATAAATAATAAAGCCTATGTGTGTTTACTTGGGTCTGAGCAGCTGCTGGACTGTGGTGGGGGGACTGGAGAAACCTTCCGGCTACAGAGGGAAGAGAAGGGGCAGAGAAGGGGACAGAGACTGGTCCCTGGGGACGAGAGTGAAGGAAAACAAGGAGAAAGAGATAGAGCAAAGGAAGAGGAAGAGAAAGAGCTGGGAGGTGGGCAGGGCCTGCCTTTTATAAGGGAATGTAGGGAATGCACACAGGGGGTGCTCTTAGTCACTGTAACTGAGGATGTATCCTGTCAGGACCCTAAGGGCAGGCCAGTACAGATGCCTGAATGCTAACACCAGATCCTTGAGGACTGAAATAGAATTGAGGCAAAGCTTCATAAATCTCCTCTTGGATAAGACTGAGGAGTTGCCTTGCAAAAACAAGAGGCTAGGGGCTGGTGCACTGCCCGTCACCCTGATGTGTCTAGCACTCAGTCTCAGAGAAGAACTCAACATTAATGGAGTGCCAGGGAGAGAGCTGGTGGGTGATTAGGTATTGATTTAAGGCAGCAGAGGAGGTATTTATACTCTGTGTCAGGGGGATGAAGAACCTTCCTTTGTGACCAGAATTAGAGATCGTTCCAGCAAGACACCTGAAGGACAACTATACACAAATAACCCAAGGGGCAATTGCCAGGTTCTCAGCGGCTGCAGGTACATCACCTTCTACTCTGGAGCATGGTCCTCTCTTTACAGTGTGGCTGCTTTTATTCAAAGCCCACTGTCAATCAATGTGGCAGCTACATGCAGTATGAGTGGAAGGCAACCATAGATTTAGGGTAAATATTAATGATTCCTATATTGAATGACTCAAAGAACACCAGAAAGACGAAGCTCTGTTTCCTAATAATGGGCCCACTTCTGGTCCTGAAGAACTTTCCTACCTTGGAGGTATAAGGCTTTCCTGACCTTAACAGTTAATGGAGCACAGAAACTCAGGAAAGTTTTCTCCTTAGTGAATCAATCTCTCTCTCTCTCTCTCTCTCTCTCTCTCTCTCTCTCTCTCTCTCTCTCTCTCACACACACACACACACACACACACACACACACACTTGTTTAGGAAGCTACTTTGTTGTTTTTTCTTTTTATTACATTTATATATTTGGGAAAAGGACTGGTGTGTCACAGTGTGTTTGTGTGGGGGTCAGAGGACAACTTGTAGCAGCTGGTTCTTGCCTTCAACTACGTGGGTACTGGGGATCGAACTCAGGAAGTCAGCTTTGGCAGCAAGCACCTTGATCCACTAAGCTGTCTTATCAGCCCATTTTCTTGTTTCTTAAAGCAGGACCTTTCTATGTATTTTCTCTTAGCTCCTCATCCCCCTGTCTTTGTCTCCTGATGCTGGGATTACAAGTGTACACCACCATGGCTGCCTCTCCACTGTAGAATTCTCTAATGGCCTCTTGACTGCAAGAGTTGGGTAAGCTACACTAAGTATTCTAACAGAGGCCCACGTGATGAAGACTCGGTTGCCAGCCAACAGTACTACTGGAGGTAGTGGGGCCTTTAAGAGGAGGAGCCTCAGGGAACCCCAGAGGTGGGGGAAGAAAGAATCGTTGGAGCCAGAGGGTCAAGGACACCAGAAGAACACAGCCCACAGAACCAACTAAGCAGGGCTCAGAGAAACTGAAGAGACAGTCGCAGAGCCTGCATGGGTTCTCTGCATATACGTTATGATTGCTGGCTTGATATTTTTGTGGGGCTCCTAACAGTGGGAGTGGGGGTGTCTCTGACTCTTTCTTCTGCCCTTGGGACCCTTTTCCTCCTGCAGGGTTGCTTCGTCCAGCTTTGATATGAGGGTTTGTGCCTAGTCTTACTGTAACTTGTTATGCTGTGTTTGGTTGATGTCTCTGTGAAGTCCACTCTTTTCTAAAGGGAAATGGAGGAGGAGTGGATGTGGTGGGGGTGAGAGGGGGAAGTGCCTCTGGGATGTACTGTATAGGAAAAGAACTTAAAAAATAAAAATAAAAAGAGGCGGAGCCTAACAGAAGGAAGTTGGATCATAAGTCTATACCCTTGATGGAATATTGAGATCCTGGCTCCCTTCTCTTACTCTCTGCCCTGTCATGAGATGAGGAGCATGGATCCATGGCCAGTTCTCCATCCTGATATTCTGCCTTCCCTTAGACCCAAACCCAATGGAGCCAACTAACCAGGGACAAAATTTTCCAAAGCCGTGAGCCCAAATAAACCTTTCTTCTCTGCATGGTGTTAACTGTGATATTTTGTTACAGTAATAGAACACCGAATAACACATAAGCTTTACCTCTAAATGGGAAAAGTACAACAAATACCTTTCTTGATTCCTAGAATTTACGTTCTGCACGTTTGTAGCTCCAACGTGGTAGAAGGGAAACAGATCAGTTTTATAATTACTAAAGAGTAAAGAGTTTTATCTGGAGTCTTTTTCTTCCTGTGGAAAACAAATTTTTAAATCAACAGGGGGCTAGAGAGATGGCTCAGCTGTTAAGAGCACTAGCTGCTCTTCCAGAGGTCATGAGTTCAATTCCCAGCAACCACATGGTGGCTCACAAACATCTATAGTGGGATCTGATGCCCTCTTCTGGTATAAAGGCATACATGCAGATAGAGCACTCACGTACATAAAACAAATAAATCATTTTTTTAAAAAATCAACAAAAGATAATCCTGGGAGTCAGTACCCTTGTTACTGCCAAGCCCCTTGCACATTACTGAATAGGTCTGTGTTTTACAAAAACAAAAAACAAAACAACAAACACCTCTGAGATTTTGCTACCCAGAGAATAAATTCTGCTAACATTGTTTTGTGTATCTTTCCAGATTTTGTTTACACAGATTCTATGGTATCCCTTTGTGTGGATGTACTTACATAAATGATTTCACTCTCCATTTAGAGAGTTCCCTGTTCTAAAAACACTGGGATAAAGGCATGGTGGTACACACATGTAATCCCACCACTTGGAAGATAGAAGTGAGTAGATCTTCCTTCAAGTTCAAGGTCATCCTTGGCCATCTGTCAAGTTCAAGGTCAGCCTGGGCTACATAAGATTGTAGGCAGAGTTTCTCTGTGTCTCAGCAGCTGCTCCCAAATAACCACAAAGAGGCTTAATATTAATTATAAATTCTTGGCCGATAGCTCAGCCTTATTACTAACTAGCTCTTACAACTTATATCAATGCATTTATATTAATCTACATTCTACCATGTGGTACTACCTCTATTTCATCTTACACCTTCTGTTTCCTCTCCATGTCTTGCTAGTGACTCCTCTGACTCCGCCCTTCTTCTTCCCAGCATTCTCTCTGCCCTGAAAATCCTGCCTAGCTATTGGCCAACCAGCTTTTTATTAACAATAAGAGCAACACATATTTACAGTGTGCAAAGATTGTTCCACAGCATAAGACCCTGTTTGTTTTTAATACAGAGATAACATTCTTATAGATACATCTACATTCAGTGGTTCAAGAGATGCCAAGTGGGATTTCCAGTCCAAAGAAAAGTTCACTTAAAGTTTGACAAAACTAGTTCTCTGCCCTCCAGAAAGCCCGCAGTCATTCCCACTTACACTAGTACTGCATGGCAGGGATGGCAGTACTACACCCCAGCATTAGGATTTCTCTGTCTGGAAAATCAATCCTTCCTGACATGAACAGGGCCTCCTGCAATGCTGAGCTTGCATTTCTGCACCTGACTACTGCTGGTCTCAGTTCATCCCGAGACCCCACTTCCTTCTTCTGCTTCTGAGGGAAAAGGAATCTCCCGGTACAGTGGGGCCGGGGCTGCTGGCTGTCAATCCACAGCGGGGAATCTGCAGATGCCACACTTCTTTCCTCACCCTGCCACTCTCATGAGCTGGCTTTCCACCGCGACACCACTTGTCTAGCTCTGTGAGGAACTCCCTCAAAATCTCTGCCTGTCACAGGCAACTCAAAGCTAGACACTGTTGGTGTCAGGGCTCTGTAAAACAAAGCCATGCTGTGTCCCATTTCTGCAACTAGTGCTTGCTTTATTGTTGTTTGTTAGTTTGTTTATTTGAATAATTTGGGTTTTATTTAGTAGTCCTAGGTGACTGGGGAATCTTTGGATTCCTCTCCATTATGCTTTTGAGTAGACAGAGCAATTAATTACCTCACCATAGGCAACTCTACTTTCCTTTCCTGAAAGTCCCAGTTGGACTCTCCATCCTTGGCTGCTGGAGGATCATCGTCATCATGAGTGACAGCGAGTTTCTGACCCAGGGAGTCCATGGCTAACTGTCAAGTTCAGAGGAAACAAACAGTCATCCATGTCCTTGACCCTAGGAAGACCACAGCACAAAAGGCTGAAACTGGAAAAGGTAGCCAAGAGGCACAAAACCACAGCAGACGCCATCATTGTTTTTGGATTCAGAACCCATTGGGTGCTGATGATTTATGACTCCTTAGATTATGGAAAGGAAAATGAGCCCGAACACACGCATATGCATGGTGCAGCCTGTATGAGAAGAAAAAGACCTCAAGAAGACAGCGAAGGGAAATGCAGGGACACAATGGGGGGCTGCAAAGGTGACCCTTGGTGCTGGCAGTGTGCTGGAGGTTGGCTAACGGCAAAAAGAATAGCTCACTTATGTGCTGTGGTGGGACAGATTTCTAAGGCAGGGACTGATAAACTGTAAAAATCTTTTTTAGAAGTTTCAGTTGGAATGCTTTTCCTAACACATTTGAATTCCTAACCCATTTATGCTTTGGACCAATCTTCCCTCTCTAGCCTCACCTCCTGGCAGAGCGTAATGTGAAGTCATAAGGTTAGGAAACATGAGAACCTGCACACTACAGAGCACCCCCCACCCCCCCCACCCCCCCAACCCCCCACCCCACCCACCCCTGATGGCTCCAAATGTGTGCTCATTCCCAGTCGGTAGAAAACAGTGTATGCGGCTCTCAGCTGCACTCTGTGCACCCTCCGTCTTCAAGGGTCCCCCTGAACACAACTCTATAAACAGCCTATGGACCCAGGCAGCATGCCCAGCCAGTCACAACTCAAGAAATGAACGTGTTTATTCCCTGAAGGGGACACAGTATGGAAGGAAAGCCTTTCAGAAGGGCCGCAGAGGGTTATGGGTTTCTGCTGGTCATCAGCCAAGGGGTTGATATGACGGAATGAACTTTCCCGGAAGGTGAGGTTGAAAGCAGCCCTGACCCAGAACATGGCGACTCTGCAGGACATGAGTAAGACGCCATGGTCACAGGGCCGCAGCCAGGTGGCTCCATCTTTTTAAGTCGTGTATGATAGATTCCAGGGAGTGTACTTTCAAGCTGTGATCTTTTGAAGGAAGTTTTGCATTTGCTGGGCACAGAAGGCAAATGGTTGGGTCCATGGCCTTCAGCAGACCCTGCCTTCCCCTACTTCTCTCTGAATTCCCACTCTCCTCCCCAGAAAGAAAGAAACTTACTGGTTTAGCACAATGCTACATAACTTTTTGAACAAATACTTTATACTCTGTCTTCGTCAGTGTTCTATTGCTGCGAAGAGACACCATGACCAGGGCAACGCTTATAAAAGAAAGTATTTGAGTTCAGAGGTTTAGTCCATTGTCTTCATGGTAGGAAGTATGGTAGCATGTAGGCAGACATGGTGCTGGACAAGCAACTGAGAGTTCTAGATCTACAGGCAGCAGGAAGAAAGAGACGCTGGGCCTGTCTTGGGCTTCTGAAACCTCAAAGCCCACCCACAGTGACATGCTTCCTCCAACAAGGCCACACCTCCCAATCCCTCTCAAGTATTGCCACTGTCTAATGACCAAGCATTCAAATATATGAGCCTATAAAAGTCATTCCTACTCAAACCACTACATGTAATAAATATAAAATTCTCATACATTTACCCTCACAGAGATTCTGATGGCCTGTACACATATTTAGTTTAGAAATCACTACCCCCACCAGCTTGGAAGACTCTACCTAGTTTTACTTGTAGTTGTGTTTATTATAAAGATGCCAAAGGATTGCTTTTACTTGCTAAATATCTTCCAGAATTAAAAATAAGTTTTCAACCCTGTGACCCAGCCATGTCACTCTTGGGTATACCCAAGGGACTCTAAGTCAACAAACCCAGAGGTATCCGCACTTCCATGTACAGAGCTGCACAACCCACAACACCCAGAAAGTCAACCAGTTGAGTTGTCCATCAACAGATGAATGGATAAAAGAAATGTGGTACATACACATAATGAAGTTTTATGCAGCCATAAGGAAGAGGCAAACTGTGACATTGAAGGAAAATGGGCACAAGTGGAATTTGTAATGATAAGGGAAGTAAGCCGGACTCAGAAAGATAAATGCCACGTTTGTTCTCATACTGTGCTGTCCTATTGCTGTGAAGAGGCACCATGACCAAAGCAACCACAATAAGAGGAAGCATTTAATTGGGCTTGCTTACAGTTTCAGAGGTTCAGTCCATTATCATCATAGTGGAGAACTTGAAGGCAGGCAGGCACGGGAGCAGTAGCTGAGGGCTATATCTTGATCCATAGGCCGAGAGAGAGAGAGAGAGAGAGAGAGAGAGAGAGAGAGAGAGAGAGAGAGAGAGACTCTAGGCCTGGCATGGGCTTTTGGCTCCTCAAAGCCCAACCCCAGGGACACACTTCCTCCAACAAAGCCACACCTCCTAATCCTTCTAATCCTTTCAAGCATTGCTACTCCCCGACAACTAAACATTCAAATACATGAGCTTACAGGGGCCATTCTCATTCAAACCACCATACATGTGTAGACCTAAATTCAAGATTGTAAGTATAACTCTGTCTGTCTCTGTGTGTGTGTGTGTGTGTGTGTGTGTGTGTGTGTGTGTGTGTGTGTAGATTACAAAACTGGAGAGGCAGGATCCTGAGAGAAGGGCTCTGAAGAGAGGTGGGAACTAGAGATGGCAGTGCAGTACAGGTAGTGGGGAAGCAGAAGACTATCTAAGCCAGGGAAGGAAGAACCGGCTAGCGCGGGGAGGAGATACAGAGGCGCAATGGGGAAAAGCAACAAAGAAGAGTATAACGCCCAGGGCTGGTGAGATGGCCCAGTGGGCAGAGGTGCTTGTCACCAAGTCTGACAACCTGAGTCTGTCCCTGAGAGCCGCATGATAGAATGGAATAAATAAGTTCCCAGAGATGTCCTATGATCTCCACACCACCACCACCATCACCACCACAAGTAACACACACACACACACACACACACACACACACACACACACATACACACACACACACAAATACACTAATAAAATAAAAAATAATTTTAAAAAAGTATAATGACACATGTGTGAAGGTACATGATAAAACCCAGTGTTTTGTATACTAACCCAGAATTTTAATAAAAATAATGGTAATCTTTCATCCTATGCAGTTTTCCCACAAGTAGCTAACAGCATTCCAGAAGATCAAGAAAGACCATGCGCGTCCTCTCAAGTAAGCACATCCCCTCATTCCTTCCTGTGCATGATTCTCATAGTTAAGCTCCTGGCTGAAGCTGCTGAGGTAGAAAGCTGTGTCTCTGTCTTGCCTCTCTAGAGTCACGTGTAGAGCAAGCCTTATCACATGGCTATGACACGGATTTTGCTGCTGAGCCCCCACAAGGGACAGAGAGGTTCTGGCTTGTTTGAATCCTTTTGCATTATGATTTCCTGACGGCCTGACATACTGTCAGCCCAACACCAACTTCACAATAGGTGAAGACATTCTTCTTTCTTTAAAAATGCAGGTGGGGATTTTGTTTTGTTTTGGGGGGAGGGGGGATGGTCACATTGGGACAGGGAGATAAGTGGGATTGGAATGTATGATGTGAAATCCACAAAGAATCAATAAAAGTAAAAAAAAAAAAAATGCAGGTGGGGAGCTGGAGAGACCACCCGGGGGTGAAGAATACTTGTTGCTCTCACAGAGGACCTGGGTTTGATTACCAGCACCTACACTGAGGTTTACAACCATCTGTAACTCCAGTTCCAGGGTATCCAACACCCTCTTCCAACCTCCATGGGTACCAGGCCTGCATGCGGTGCATTAGAAGATATGCAGGCAAAACGTACATATAAAATAAAACAAATAATTTTTAAGTTGGATTAGTGAGAAGATTATTTAGCATACAGATTTATGTAAACCAGATATGGTGGAACATATCTCAATTCCTGGACTGGGAAGGCTGAGGCAGGGGTATTGTGAGTTGAAAGTCAATTTTGCCTATATAACAAGGCTTCATATCAAAAAAAGCTATACGAAATGTATATGCATATACATACATACAGGTGCATGGACTCTATCACTGACAATTTGATTTATGGTATGGATTATAGTATAGACATTAGCACTCTGATGATCCCAACATGTAGCTGAGTTTGGGAACCTCTGAACTTGGGGTTTGGGAAGACTCTGTCTCTTTCCAACAACAGTTGAATAACCGTCTTCCCAGTTAAAATATCTTGAATATATTCCTCTGTCTCCGTCCCTTCCAGATCTGAAAAATATAGCAATATGTAAGATTTCTAAGTTAGAGGCAGGTCACTAAAACAACTAAACAGTCTCTGCAATAAGTGTTGCTGAGACAACCAGTTAACCATTTGCAGAGTAATGAAGTTGGACCCCTAACTCACACCATAAACTAAAACAAATGCAATGTAGATCAAAGAACGACATGGAAGAGTTAAAATGTAAAATCCCTTGGAGGGACACATCTTGAGGCAGGATTCACCAATTTGCATCTAAAACCAAAAGTACCAAGCAATAAAAGAAAAGAGACAAGCAGACTCACCATCAGAATCAAAATCTCTGGGCACCATGAAGAAAATAAAAAGACAATTCACAGAACGAAAGGTGATTTTGTAAATCTGATGAGAGAGGGGCTTGTATCTAGACTACATTTTTAAAAACCTCTTCAGCCGCTGGACTTGAGAACCTGAATTCCATTCCCGGAGCACTTGGCGGAAGGAGAAAACCATCTCCTGGAAGTTGTCTTCCGACCTCCACACTGTAGCAGGCTCTGCAGCCCAAGATAGAGGAGCCCAGGCTACCTTGACCGGGAAGCAGATTATCATACAAGTTGGTTGGCCTCTAGAGGATTAATTTAAAAGGTAGAGCCTGGAATGCCACAGGGTTGAGACTTTTCTGCATCTTTGGCTACCCGGTCTCCCATATATGGCTCCGTACATTCTGGTTGCCTACCTTTTACTACGGCAGTAATGACTAAAATGAGAAAGGGGGGTGAAGGAAGGGCCTGCAGGAGAATTCTGTGAATTGTCTTTTTATTTTCTTCATGGTGCCCAGAGATTTTGATTCTGATGGTGAGTCTGCTTGTCTCTTTTCTTTTATTGCTTGGTACTTTTGGTTTTAGATGCAAATTGGTGAATCCTGCCTCAAGATGTGTCCCTCCAAGGGATTTTACATTTTAACTCTTCCATGTAGTTCTTTGATCTACATTGAATTTATTTTAGTTTATGGTGTGAGTTAGGAGTCCAACTTCATCACTCTGCAAATGGTTAACTAGTTGTCTCAGCAACACTTACTGCAGACTGTTTAGTTGTGTTAGTGACCTGCCTCTAACTTAGAAATCTTACATATTGCTATATTTTTCAGATCTGGAAGGGACGGAGACAGAGGAATATATTCAAGATATTTTAGCTGGGAAGACTGTTATTCAACTGTTGTTGGAAAGAGACAGAGTCTTCCCAAACCCCAAGTTCAGAGGTTCCCAAACTCAGCTACGTGTTGGGATCACCAGAGTGCTAATGTCTATACTATAATCCATACCATTCAATTCCCACCTTCACTCAGGAGGTACTGGCGAACACTACACTACACACACACACACACACACACACACACACACACACACACACAAATAAACAAATAAATACATAAATAAAATACAAATTTAAGGACAGGGCATGACTCAGCAGGTAAATGTTTACCACACTAGCCCGATGACTTGAGTTTGATCTGCAGATCCCACAATAGAGGAAAAGTGCCAACTCCCGTTTCTAATTCACACACACCTGTGCATGCCCACATTTGCACACACACATCACACACACAACATAAACTGGTGATAAATAAAAAAATTTAAAAATGGAACTGTTACAAGTTAATAATGAAAGGCTAATGAGCCAATTAAAAATGGTCAAAGAATCATTATGATCAAAGATATTTTTTCCACATAATATATTAAAATGGCCAATAAACACATCAAAGATGCCCAATTGGAAAATTAGGGAAATGAAAACCAAAACTATAATGAATACCATTAGGATGGCCATTTTTTACTTATTTTAATTAAAAATTTATTCTATGTTCATGAGTAGTTTTGCCTGCATGTTATGTATTGTGAGAGCCAAAGTTACTTTTTAAGTTTTCATAACTATGCCTTAGAGATCCATGAAACAAAAATGCCTCTGATCTGCAAGGCCCTTGCCCAAGGACAGACAGTTCCTGAAATGCTGGAGGCTATTGTTTATGTAAAATAACAAGTCACATGTTTTCACTCCCCTAAACAAGTTTGTTTGACCCATCTGGACTGGATGTGCTTGATCACATGTGGGTGGGAGGCTCACAGGCAGGAAATACATCAGGATGTATGCTTGCCCCTGATTGGATATAGCTCAGAAGTACTTCAGGATGTATGTTTGCCTCTGATTGGACCTGATGGGAAATGTGAATTGTGGGTTTGGCCTTCTTAAGCCCCTGCAAAACCTGATTTGGGGCCATTTTTCTGGGGAAGCAGAATTGGCTCTCGCCAGAGCCCATCCAACTGGCCAGTTTTTATTAAAGCTTGCTTCAATTTTGGCCTTAAACTGTGGTAGTTAACAAAGACTATTGGAGTCAGCCTCTCTATAGTCTTTTCCCAGAGTTCCAGAAGAGACACCACCAGCAGCAAATTAATTAATCTGAGGGATTCTTGAGTGAATCTACATACACAAAACTCCTTAGTCCGTTCACTTTCTTCTTCTGAGTCAGTTCTCTCCACACAGCTTCTGTTCTGCTCTCTTCCTTAGCTCCTTTCTTGCCCGATTCTCTCTACGTATTTCTACTCTTAGTTCTTTCCCATCTAGTTCTTCCCCATCTAGTTCTTTCCATCTTAGCTCCTTCCCATTGTTCTTCCTATCTTAATTCCCCATCACGGTTCCCCAATCTAGTCCTCCTCAGGTCTCTGAGGTTTACAGTTATATACCCATGCAATAAGCAATGCTCTGGCCAAAACAAGGTCACACGGCTCGAATTCTTTCAGGGTCATAAGGAGGGGTAATAAGGTATGAGCTTTTGCCATTGTCATCTGAATTCCTACTCTGTATTTCTGCGGCTCGCAGCGGGTAGTGGTCTTACTCTTCATCAGTGGAATTAACAGTATCTGTGCCTGCCTGGTGCCCTTGGAGTCCAGAAGAGGGGGTGCAGTCCCTTGGGACTGCAGTTCCAGACACTTACGGTAACCAGCTATGTGCGGTGGAAATCAAACCAGTGCTCTAAATTGCTGAGCCATCGCTCCAACCCCAGTATGACTGTTTTTAAAATGGGAAATACAACTGTTAAAAATACGGAGACACGGAGGTTGGAGATATAGGTCAGTGGTAAAATGCTTGTCTAACATGAATGAGTGTCTAGCTTCAATTCTAGAAACACCACACACACACACACACACACACACACACACACACACACACACACACATACACGGAAACATTTGAATTCACATAAACTACTAGCGGACTATAAAAGCATGGCAATCATGTTGGAAAACAGCGAGCGGCTCCTCAAAATATTAAATTTATTGTTGCCAGCTGTGGTACGGCACTTTCCTCTGAACTGAAACATTTCCTCCAGGTGGGAGAGGGGGTAATCGTGAACCTCTAAAGGTAAACAAAAGGTCACATGTCTGAAAGAACAGAAACTTGCCAGATTCCTGAAGGCCCCTCCCCAGCAGTATAAAACAGAGAAATGCACGCTGAGAGATGTATTTGGTTGTTTTTACTCTTTACTCTTTGGTTCTTACCTCTTTGGGGGCCCACAACAAGGAGGCTAATTATTACTTACAAATGCCCAGCCTTAGCTTGGCTTGTTTCTGGCCAGCTTTTCTTAACTTAAGTTATCCCATTTATCTTTTGCCTCTGGTCTTTTACCTTTATTTCTGTGTATCTTTTCTTCCTTCTTATTCCACGTCTGGCTGTGTGGCTGGGTGGCGGCCACTAGCGTCCTCCTCTCCTTGTTCTTGTCCCTCCTCGATCCCAGATTTCTCCTTATTTATTCTTTGCCTGCCAGCCCCACCTATCCTTTCTCCTGCCTTGCTATTAGCTGTTCAGCTCTTTATTAGATCATCGGGTGTTTTAGACAGGCACAGTAACACAGCTTCACAGAGTTAAACAAATGCAACATAAAAGAATGCCACACATCTTTGCATCACTAAAACAAATATTCCACAGCATAAACAAATGTAACACATCTTAAAATAATACCACAAGAGAGGGAGACTGCCCAGCCTGATTGCAGAGAGAAGAGATATTCTGAAGAGGGCTGTGCTGAGACTCCAGGACTGCAGCTCTTGAGTCTTTGAGGTAGGCTTTTCGGGGATGTAGTTGCTCCTTGTAAGTCACCCCTTCCCCGCATTCCTGCTAATGAGCCTGATGAAAACCACTGGTTCACCAAGTTGGACACTGGCCCAACCATTATTTTATTACGTCCTAGATTCCCTTGCTAGGGTAAGTAGACATGCAAGTATGTTGTATCTCTCCAGTAAAAGTCTATCACACATTAGCAATTCTGGTCCTTGAAGTATAACTGAAAGAAATGAAAACATGTCTAGGCAAAGACTTCCATGTGAGTCTTCAAAGCAATATCACTGATGATAGGCAAGAAGTGGAAACAATTCACATGCCCAACTGACGTCCAGGTAAACAAAAGATGGTATTTTCTTGCAATGGCATGTAGCTCATCAATAAAGGATAACAAAGTCAAGTGTGGTGACCCATGACTGTAATCCCAGCTCTCGGAGACAGAGGCAAAAGGATCTTGAGTTTGAGGCCAGCCTGAGCTACAGAGTGAGACCCTATCTCAAAAAAACGGGGGTCTGGAATTGATAGATGCTATAGCATAGGTAAATCTTAAACTATTATACTTCATTAAAACCAAAACAAAACAAAAACTTAGTCACAAGGAACTTGAAATATCCAGAACAGTGAAATCCATCCAGAGGGTAGATCAGTGGTTGCCTAGGAACAGGAAGGTTGGGGAAGTGATGAGTGATTACTAATAGGGTTCTTTTGGGGGTGAAGAAAATGTACTTAAGTGGGTTATAGTCATACTTGTGAAAGTCTGTAACTATACAAAAATCTGTTGAATGTGAATATTAAAGTTAGATCTGTGACTTTTGCATCAATAAGGCTGTAATTAAAATTTGGGCCGGGATGTGGTGGTGCATGCCTGTAATCCCATGGGCCACCACACTTGGCAGCAGAACTTCAAATTTTAGGCCTGCTAAGATTGTATTCTTACTTTTTTTTTTTTTTTTTTTTTTTTTTTTGAGACAGCTCTGACTTGCCTTGAGCCTTGAACTCACAGAGATCTACCTCTGCCTCTTGAGTACTCGGGTTAAAGGCATGCACCACCATGCCCATGGATTGTATTCTTTTTTTTTTTTTTTGAGACAAGGTCTGTTCTACCCAAACTGTTCTCAAACCCTCTATGTAGCTAAGTGTGACCTTGAAGTCCTGGTCTTCCTGCCTCTTCTTCCTAAGTGCTGGAGTCACAAGCATGCTCCAACATGCTAGGTTCAGTTACATGACCTTTTCATAGCAACAGAACAAAAGAAAATCATAAACAAATGTATTTACCAAATACACTCAACAGGGACATCAGGTGGGGGGGGGGGGCGCTAAAGCGAAGAGTTTAGATAGAATTCTTCTATAGGTTTCGAGTGCTATTGGATGATATTTCCAGCCTGGTCTACACAGAGAGTTCTGGGACAGCCAGGGCTACACAGAGAAACCCTGTCTCAAAAAGACAAAAACAAACAAACCAAAAAAATAATAAAATAAATAAAATAAAACTTGGAGGCATTCCAAATGTATGCTTCTAGAAAAATCAAATTTGAGAGAAAGAATGATGAGAAATTTCCTAGGATTCAGAAAATCGTCCCATGAAGTCAGCGACCTCTTCTGCCCATTGGTGAAATGCATGGCAAAAACGCACGGTCCCAAGCAGCACAGAGGCCCCAAAGTAAGTGACAAAAGAAAAGTGTTAATGTCCACAAAGATGCTAACCTGGGGACTAGGGAGACAGCATAGTAAAAGCACTTGTGGCCAGGTGGTGGTGGCGCACACCTTTAATCCCAGCACTCAGGAGGCAGAGGCAGGTGGATCTCTGTGAGTTCGAGGCTTGCCTGGGCTACAGAGCAAGTTCCAGGAAAGCCACCAAAACTACACAGAGAAACACTGTCTGGAAAAACCAAAAAAAAAAGCACTTGTGGCCAGGTGTGAGGACCTGAGTTCAAATCCCCGGATCCTGTGTGAAAGGTGCAGACACAGTCAGAGCATCTGCAGTGCTCCCACAGGGAGATGGGAGGGAGAGACCAAAGAATCCCCTGACGTTCCTGGGCCAGCTACCAGGGCATCTGCAGTGATACACAAGAGACTGCTGCTTCAAACAAGGCAAAGGCCCAGAGCACACACTGGAGGTTCTTTCCCGGCCTCTGTGTGCAGGCTTTGGCATGCACATGTGAACACGTACGTACACACACACATATATATATATACATATATACACATACACACACACACACACACACACACACACACACACACACATTTAAAAAAAACAGTTTTGAGCAGATGCTGGGAAAGTAATAGAGCATGACTATTCCATAACATTCCTGTGGTCAGAAAAGGTGACGGAAGAAGAGGCGTTGTAAGTGAGCCATAAGATGTGCATGCTGAAGCCAGGAAGAGAAAACCAGACCTAAGCCAACACAGAGACAAGCATGACTGGAAGGATGGGACCAGTCCAAAGAGCAGGGGCAAAGTTCTTGCAGAAAACGGGAATGTACGTGTTGTGTGATATTTGGTTTGTGTTCTGACAACTAAAGCTTGGCGTTGGAGGGCAGAGCTAGCAACTAGCTAACCATAGAGGTTTGGAGGACTGTAGAGAGAGGGGCAGGAAGTGGTAAGGTGGGGTAGAGACAGGATCTCAGCCTTTTTGGTCAGAGGAACAGAAGAGTTAGGAAGTCACTGGTGGCTGCTCCTCTAATTCTCTGGTCTTCCAAGTTTTTACCCCAGTATCTGACTCCTGGTTTTTATTGGTAAGATTAATTAGATTTATGCTTTATGTACGGGCCTAGAAGGATGGTTCAGTAATTAAGAGAGCACTGACTGCTCTTCCAGATGACCTGGGGTTCTTTTCGCAGCACCCACATAGCAGCTAACAACTTTTTTAATTCCAGTTCCAGGGGAACGGACACCCTCTCCTGACCTCTGTGAGTGTTACATGTACATGGTGCACAGACATATGTGCAGGCAAAACACCATACATGTAAGACAAAAATAAATCAATTTTTAAAATTATAAAACAATGAAATAAGAAATAAAAATGAAATGGGAATGTAGACAATGCTTCAGGCAATGCAGGCGCCTTTCCACTGAGTTTGGTCCTTAGCCCTAGAGAATTCTTACAAGAAATCTAAAGTTACATGTCCACGCTCTTCTTTCTGTCAATGTGCTAGTTACAATTTGGGAGCTTAATAATATAGCTTATAAGAGATAACAGCTGTGAAGGTATTTAAACAGTTTATCGAGAACCTGGATATATCCCAGGAAGGTGAGCTTTTCAAGAAAAGTAATTTAAAAAAAGAAAAAGTTTTTTTTTTTCTTCCAACAACAGCTCCCATCAAATCATTGGATGCCGTCTACCTTCAACCATGGACCACATACTTCAAGAGCCAATTGATAAATATGGTAGAATCAGAGGAGGGAGGGAGGGAGGGAAGGAGGGAGGGAGAGAGAGAGAGAGAGAGAGAGAGAGAGAGAGAGAGAGAGAGAGAATGTTTAATACTTTGGTATCATACAACTATTAACCTCTGAAGCCTGTATTTTCCTTATTCTTATTAAAGCTGAATTTCCTTCCATGCCATTAAAGTTGTTTGTAACAAATACATATTACTTTGTGGTTAACAACATAATAGTTAAGCATTTGCATTAGCAAATATAACTGTTTAAATGAAAGGAAGGATCATGAGGTCCAGTAACCTCACGACTCAGGAGACCAAGGCAGGAGGAAAGGACAAAGGGTGGAGACTAAAGTCATCACTAAAAAAGCACTGGAAGAAGGAAGTCCATGCATAATTACTTCTGTATTTTTGTTGTTTTGTTTTAAGCTAGTTCCAGAAGAATTGCAGCACAGAATTACTAATGATGACTGTGTTTTCTCATTAGTTTATATAATTAAAGGTGGAATTAAGTATTAATGAAATGTGGAACAAATAAGTTAGAATACTAAGTGTTGGGCTAATGTTATAACTTATTTTGGAGGCAATGAAAATTTCATTAAAAGATTTTTAAACAAATAGTGTATTTGTGCTTGATAGTAACTTGTAGCAGTGGTTACTGAACCTGACTGTGGATCAGAATCATAGCCGGCTTTAAAGATAGATAGATAGATAGATAGATAGATAGATAGATAGATACATACATACATACATACATACATACATACATACCTATATACATACATACATAGATGATAGATACATAGATACATAGATAAATGATAGATGATAGATAGATACATACATACATACATACATACATGCATAGATACATAGATAGATAAATGATAGATAGATAGATAGATAGATAGATAGATAGATAGATAGATAGATAAAGAACCTAGCCTGCCTCCATCTTAGGCTTAAAAGCCATCTTATAGTAAAGATAAACTAGGTTCATTCCTATTTATGATTAAATCTGTTTCTCAAGAATTGGGCTGTGCCCCACCTATAACCTTAACTACAAATGAGTCTGCACTGCCTATTCCAGGAATAGCAATTATGTCTTTGTTTCAAACAGTTGTTTATAACCATCTTGCAACCCTACCTTTGTTACAAAAGGTTATTACGACTACCTGTTGTTATGACTACCTGTGGTTATGACTACCTGTGGTTATGACTACCTTGTTATACTCACCTTGCAACCATGTCTTTTTTTCAAGAGGTTGTTAGGACTAACTTGTCTGTCCTATTCCTATAACCCTGCCTATTTTGCCCACCAAATCTGCCATTTGGAAACCCCCTACCCCTGAGCTATAAAAGCCTTGTCTTCCTGACATGCCATGCTGACCTCTCTACCCCACCTTAGGGGTAGGCAGCACATGTACACGAATAAAATTTTTTTTAAAAGACTTGCTTTAAGTAATTTGGCCATGATGATTTGGGTCAGTGGTCTTTCTCCTCCTGTCTTAGGGATTAACAATAGATAGATAGATAGATAGATTACTTAACTCATTACTGTGACAAAATGTCCCCAAAGAAACAAGCTAAGGGAGAGGGCATGCTGACAGGTCACATGCCTCCTCAACAGGAATCAGAGACTAAACAGGAAGTAGGGCTCTGTAATAAAACTTAAGGGCATACTCACTAGTGACTCACTTCCTCCAGGAAAGGAAGGTTCTCTTAAAGGTTCCCAACCTTCCCAGATGGAACAACCAGCTTGGTACCAAGTGCCTATGGGGAATATTTAACATTCAAACCTCAATAGACAGACAGATAGATACTGATAGATACAGACTTCTAGGGATTGTTAGCTTTCTTATTAGGAATGAGTAAAATATAAGATAGTTTAGAAAATAGGAAATGATATGGACAAAGTGGCAAGCAAGAGGCTTTTGGAGAGCTGGGGGTGTAGCTTGGTTGATAGAATGCTTGCCGAGTGTGCACAAAGCCCTGGATTTCATCCCAGAAACACACAAGCCGGTATGGTGCTGTGTGCCTGCAATCCCAGCACAGTAGGTGGAGGCAGGAGAATCAGAAGTTTAAGGTCATCCTCAGCCCATGGGAAGTTTTTGACCAGCCTGGAACACATGAGAACCTGTCCTAAAATAAGTAATAGTAAAAGCTGGAAAAGATCTGGAGATGCTGGTTTACTGTGTTGCAGGATATTTGATCACACTGTGTGAAAGGCACCTTCTGATTGGTTTAATAAAGCACTAAATGGCCAATAGCCAATAGGAGAGGATAGGCAGGACTTCCGGGCAGAAATAGAAACTCTAGGAAGAACCTGAGAGGTGGAGATTTTACCAGCATGATGCAGAGCAAATCGGATGTACAGTACAAAGGAGTGGTAACAAGCCACGTGACAGAATGTAGATTAATATAAATGGGTTAAGTTTTAAGAGATGGTTGGGAACAAATCTAAGCTAAAACCAAGCTTTCATACTTAATAAGAAGTCTCCATGTCATTATTTGGGAGCTGTTGGTCCAAAGAAAGCTCAACTATACTACTGAACTGGAATTATGGCAGAAGAATTAATATGATGCTTACTGTGAAGGTAATATTAATAAGACTTAGTAAATATTTAATTTATGTTCTACAAGTATAAGTCTATTTTATTAGCCACTGAAT
Organism: Peromyscus attwateri; assembly: GCA_902168425.1. Taxonomy (NCBI): domain Eukaryota; kingdom Metazoa; phylum Chordata; class Mammalia; order Rodentia; family Cricetidae; genus Peromyscus; species Peromyscus attwateri. The sequence continues at coordinate 24,205 of CABHPP010001446.1, forward strand.
ATCCCAAAATCACTCATGATGCATGGAATAGAGTAAGGCTTCATGATTTTTTTTTTAATGCATGGGATGGATGGATGGATGGATGGATGGATGGATGGATGGATGGATGGATGGGTAGATGGATGGATGGATGGGTGGGTGGGTGGATGGATGGATGGGTGGATGGGTGGGTGGATGGATGGATGAAGACAAAAATCAAAGATAACTCTAGAGGCATGTGTATGGTGAACTTTAACACTGCTAGTACAAACATGTAGGGAATTTGGCTTCAGGGAAACCAATGAGAGTTTTTACAGTTAAATCAGGAAGAAGGATTACAAGGACAATGCCACAGAAAATACAGAGGGGTTTCTGTGTACGTCTCTCTAGAGCACTATGACGGGGATGGAAGTGGAACAAAGTCTGGAGAAACTCTCACGTCTGTGATTCCCCCATAACCGCCCGCAGAGTCAGGTTCTGTGGGACATTCACTAGAATCATCGGGTCCTACTGTGCTCTGAGGGCAGATGATAAGTTGACATGCAGGTGGTAAAGACAAGTTCACATCTCCTTATAGCTTTTAGATTGGTCAACTTGCCTTCACCCCTTCAGCAGCACCCATGAAAGACTGGGTCCCCCAGCCACAGTTATCCCTACTTCCTCTTAGCTTTTCATCTTTCAAACCCCCTTTCTCCACAGCATCCAGCCCCAGCATGTGGTGATATTTTATCTGTGCTTTAATAAATAAAGCTTGCCTGGAGATCAGAATAGCAAGCCATTTTAAGTAAACAAAGAAGTCAGGCAGTGGCAGCACACGCCCTTAATCCTATCACTTAGCAGGCAGGATCTCTGTGTGTTTAAGGCCACACTAGGGAACAGAGCTAAGCGTGGTGACACACGGCTTTAATCCCAGTACCAACAGTACCAACCATGGAGGTCTGGAGGTCTGTACAGACAGACAGAAAGTGACAGAGCTGTGTAGGAAGAAGAACTGAGGTAGCTGGGCTGAGAGAGCCAATGAGAGGGCAGAACAGAAAAGGCATATAAATGTGAGTATCCAGGAGGAAGCTCTCGTGGGAAGCTGCAGAGTTGGTGAGGTAAGGTTGGCTGGTGGCTTCCCCTATTTCCCTGATCTCTCTAAGGCTTTCACTCCTATATTTGACTCTGTGTTTTTTTATTTATTAAGACCATTTAGAAATCCGTCTACACCAGCACCCACAGCCTATCACTCTACTTACTTAGCTCTTGTGCTGTGCACCTGTCCTCTCTTTCGGCAGGAGAAGGGGCTTCTGCCGGCTTGGCCTTGAGCTCTCTTTCAATCAGGCTAGGATTGAAATCTCACTCCACTTTCCTCTGCTCTGGTCACTCTAGGCAACAATTCCCTGGTTGGAAACAAGCAGCCTTGCTTCATCCTCCCTAGAAGGCAGCTCAAACAAGCATGAAGCTGAGAACTTGGAAAAATAAATGAGACATTACTTTCCTCCTGCAGGAAGAACAAAAGGCATAGACTCCACTGTGGTCCATTTCTACTCAGCTCCTCTCTAATGGCTAGAGTTCTGTACTTCCAGCATTTCTACTCAGTCTGAATCACAGCCTGTAGATTGACACACGTGGAATTTTTATAGAATAATCTTTTTGTACACCGTGAAGATGTGTCTTTGCCAAGGCACCTTCTGATTGGTTTAATAAAAGAGCCGACTGACTGGTAGTTAGGCAGGAGGTATAAGTGGGACAGCCAGACACAGAGGATGCTGGGAGGAAGAAGGGGGGAGTCTCAGGAGTCTCAGGCAAAAGCAGAGAGAAGCAAGACGAATGTGCTGTGTTGAAAGAAGGTCCTGCCACGTGGCAAAGGATAGATAAGAAATGTGGGTTAATTTAAAATGTAAGAGTTAGCTAGTAACAACCCTAAGCTATCGGACGAGCATTTACAATTAATAGTAAGTCCCTGAGTGGTTATTTGGGAGCAGCTGCCAGGACACAGAGAAACTCTGCCTACATGGAATCTTAGCAATCTGTGAAAAGAAAGAAAAGAGATTTTTAAAGGACTCCATTACAGTAGTCCTAGAGAGAGGCACCCACAAACTCCCCCATAATTGCTATGGCATTGCCCATGTCACCATTCACTTTCCTGAAGCCAAACTCCCTGTGTGTCAACTTAAGAGAGGTTTATTTGGCTCATGGTATTAGAGGGTCCAGTCCATCATGGCAGGGATAGCATGGCAGAGCAGTTCAGTTTACAGCATGGTGAGTCAGAAAGCAGAGGATCAGACAGCTTCAGGGAGTATCAGAACACCCGCCCAAGCAGCTGCCCCACTGATTCCCTCCAGCTAGGTCCCACCACCCAAAATTTCCATAACTCACCAAAATAGCACCAAAACGTGAGCCAATGGGAATAGCTCATGTTCAAACCGGTAGTCATCCTGGTACCCAAGTGCTATATCACATTGGCATTCGTGGTGCTGCTAATGACCAAGTTATCTATCCCCGAACGAAATTCCTTAGGGGGATGATGGCTCTTGTTCCTTCTAACTATCTTCCACATAGTACATCTATGCCTCTGTCTCCCCCTATGAGGTAGAGTAGTTGAGATGAACGTGCAAGTCCACCCCGCTGGGAGAAACACAAGAGTACATTGTTTTCTCTGATGGAGTTGAGGATGTGAAGCCAAAGGCCAGGAGATACAACCAGACCAGGGTGGCTAGTCTCAAAAGAGCCTCCATAGTCAGGGGCACCTGGGAGCCCAGGACTTCAGGAGAGGACTTGGGATCATAAGAAGCCATGGCAAGCAGAGTCCGTTCAAAAAAGAAGCTGGCTAGGGTAGCTCACATGTAAGCACTGTAGTCCCAGTTCCTAAAGGTTTAGGAGAGAGCCTCACACTCCTGAACTTCATAGTGAGTTCCAGGACAGCCTTGACTATAGAGTGAGACCCAATTTTTAACAAGAAAACAAAACCAAGAAAAGGCTGCACAAATCCCAGTTATACAGGCTTTGCCCAAGTTCCCAATGCCTGCTTTTTAAGTAGCCAGTGCTACTCAAGGTAACTTGGTACCAAGCTGGTTGTGTCATTTGGGAAGGTTGGGAACCTTTAAGAGAACCTTCCTTTCCTGGAGGAAGTGAGTCACTAGGGAGTGTGCCCTTATGTTTTATAACCCAGCCCCACTTCCTGTTTAGTCTCTGATTCCTGTTGAGGAGGCATGTGACCTGTCAGCATGCCCTCTCCCAGAGGTTGTTTCTTTGGGGATAGTTTGTCATAGCAATGAGTAAAGTAATCTATCTATCTATTGTTAATCCCTAAGACAGGAGGAGAAAGACCACCGACCCAAGTCATCATGGCCAAATAATTAAAGCAAGCTTTTTATTTTTATTCGTGTACATGCGCTGCCTTCCCCTAAGGTGGGGTAGAGAGGTCAGCATTGGATGTCAGGAAGACATCCACTTTATAGCTTAGGGGTACGGGATTTCCAAATGGGGGATTTGGCAGGCAAAATAGGCAGGGTTATAGGAACTGGACAAACAAGTTAGTCTTATCCTGGATGCTTTGTCTCTATCCAGTGGTTTACTCCATACAGGTGAGGAGGTCAGAGGTCTGCTTGGAGGAATCGGTTTTCTCTTCCCATCATGTGAGTCCCAGGGACCAAACTCAGGCCATCAGGTTTGGGGGCAAGTGCCTTTACCCACTAAACCAAGTGACCCATCTTGACTATTCAGTCTGTTTGTTTGTTTTGTTTTAGACAGGGTCTCACTACGTAGTTCTGGCTGTCTTGAAACTCGCTATGTAGACCAGGTTGGCCTCGAACTCACAGAGATCGGCTGCCTTTGCATCCGGAGTGCTGGGATGAAAGGTGTGCGACCACTCCTGGCTGGCTGCCTTTGCATCCTTGACAGTGTCTCATTTTTATCTTTCGTGGCTTAGGCTCCTGATGTCACATGTAAAACTCTGTCCCCAAGTCTAGGGCCATGGGGCCTTACACCTGGGTGGGCTTCTAAGGGCTTTATGGTTTTAGCCTTTCCATGCAGGTCTTTGGGGTTTTTTTTAAGCCCATTTTTGTGTAAGTGTGAAGTAGGGCTCGACTTCATTCCTTTTCATGTGTTTATTGTGTTGGCCCAACCAAACAGACTACTTCTCCATTGAAGGGTTTGACATCTTTTGTGAAAAAATTAATTCACCATAGATGTGTTGACTTCTTTCTGGATAGTCAATTATATTTTATTGATTCATATGTACATTCTTATGCCAAGTACCGTACTGTTTTGATTACTGTAGTTCTGTAATTATATAATTTTTTTAAAAAAATTTAAGTACTTACATGTGACTAGTAACTACCATATCAGACAGCACAGAATTAGATAGATTTGGGTTAGCTCAGTGTGGAGGTCTGAATGAGAACGGCCCCAGGAGGCTCACACACTTGAATGTCCAGTCCCCAGTTAGTGTAGTTAGTGGGATTGTTTGGAAAGGATTAGGAGGTGTGACCTTGATGGAGGAGGTGTGTCACTGAAGGTGGGCTTTGACTACATCAGGCCCAGTCTCTCTCTCTCTCTCTCTCTCTCTCTCTCTCTCTCTCTCTCTCTCTCTCTGCCTGCTGCCTGTGGATCAGGATGTAAAGCCCTCAGCTACGGCTCCAGTGCCATGCCTGCCTGCTTCCTGTCATGACGACCATGGACTCACCCTCTAAAACTGTAAGTAAGCCCCCAATTAAACGCTTCCTCTCATAAGTTGTCATGATTGTAGTATCTCCTCACAGCAATGGAACAGTGACTAAAAGACGCTCACATGGGTGTGCAAACATCCCCGAAATCCAGCTCTACGACATTCCCATTGTGGGATTTTTTTTTTTTAATCTTAAACTTCTTTTCATTCTTTTCGTTGTTGTTGTTTGTTTTTCAAGACAGGGTTTCTCTGTGTAGTTTTGGTGCCTTTCCTGGAACTCACTTGGTAGCCCAGGCTGGCCTCGAACTCACAGAGATCCACCTGCCTCTGTTGGGATCAAAGGGGTACGCCACCACTGCCAGCTGTTTGATGTTGGTGTTTTTAAGATTCAAAAAAAAATTTTTTTTCTCTGTTTTTAGTCTGGCAGTGGTGGCACACACCTTTAATCCCAGAACTCAGGAGGCAGAGGCAGGTGGATCTCTGTGAGTTCGAGGCCAGTCTGGTCTACAGAGTGAGTTCCAGGACAGCCAGGACTACACAGAGAAACCCCATCTCAAGGGTTCTAACTTCATGTATGTATGTGTACCATTTGCATGCCTGGTGCTGGAAAAATCCAAAAGAGGATGACAGATGCCCTGGAAGTGGATCGTGAGGTAACATGTCATTCTCTGCAAGAACAGCAAATACTCCTAACCACTGGTCTGTCTCTCCACCCTCTAGGACATGCTTCTTAAAATGAGAACCACAACCCTGAGGGGGCTGCATAACTGAATTTGGGATAGTGAAAAGGTTAACAACAGTAAAAGGTTTTTGAATGCACAACAGCCAAAAAGTAGCTTAAAATCAAACACGTAGTAAACCCACAGTGTTTCTGTCAGGTTACCGGTGCCATTGCATGGGACTCGGCTGCAGCCTTGGCACTGAACACACACCACATGCACTCTGCACTGTGCTTGCCACACAGATGCTAACAAACACTGTCTGAAACACCTCCGCTTGGATTCACGATTCGTATGTTACAAACTGCAGAGTGTTGACTATACACACACTGTTTTCAGCTCTTTTTTTAGTTTTTTTTTTTTTTTTTTTTTTTCGAGACAGGGTTTCTCTGTGTAGCTTTGCGCCTTTCCTGGGACTCACATGGTAGCCCAGGCTGGCCTCGAACTCACAGGGATCCGCCTGGCTCTGCCTCCCGAGTGCTGGGATTAAAGGCGTGCGCCACCACCGCCCGGCCTGTTTTCAGCTCTTAAAGAAATACAATGATTTCACTATAGAAAATAAGAACTAGGGGTTGGGGATTTAGCTCAGTGGTAGAGTGCTTGCCTAGCAAGCGCAAGGCCCTGGGTTCGGCCCTCAGCTTTGGAAAAAGGAAGAAAAATAAAAACTAAAAAACTATTAATATTTTCCTACCATCACTCTCATTATGAAGTTAATGTTAGGGTTGTATGGTTTGGTTTTTTAAATTGCTGTCTAAGAGATACATCAGTGGGTAAAGGCACTTGCCACCAAGCTAGATGGTGGAAGGAGAGAACCAACTCACACAGGGGGCCTCTCACTTCATTTGCATATTGTGACATATGCACCCACACACATGCGTATATGTGTATGAGTGTTTTACCTGTATGTGTGTACGTGCTTCACATACCCGCACAGGCCAGAAGAGGGCACTGTATCTCCTGGAACTGGAGTTACAGCCAGTTGTGAGCCACCCTGTGGGTTCTGAGAATTTAATCTAGGTCCTCTGAAGAGCAGCCACTGTTCTTAACCATTGAGCCATCTTTCCAGGTAAAAATTGTAAAAGAAGATTGATGTTTAAAGCTAGGCATGGTGACCTACACCTTTAACCCCAGTACCTGGGAGCACCTGGGAGCATCTGGGAGGCAAAGGAAGGCAGATCTCTGTGAGTTCCAAGCCACCCTGGTCTACAAAGCCAGGCCCCGCTCAATAAACCAAACCAAAGAAACAAAAGCACTGTTTAAATTGCTGACTTGACTTTCACAAAATAGTTTAAACAACTTTTGCCTTGAGGTAGGGCAGACTTTCTGAAATGGTTCTAGACCATGTTGGTTTTGTTTACTTGTTTGTTTTTTCTTTTTTGACACAGGATCTCATGGAGCCGCAGATGGCCTCAAATTCCCTATGTAGCCTAGAATGGCTTCTGTCTCTGGAGTGCCAGGATTACCAGCAGGGATCACCACACCCAGCTTGCAAATTTTGCATTGTGGAACAAACACTATGGTACGATCTTCTCAGACTCTGTCGCTGGTGAGTAAAATCATTGAGGAAACTTTTCCAGACTCTTTGCCGGTTTCCCTAGTCTTCTGAAAGCCGGTACTGCAGGGTCCTGTGTGTCAAGAGTTAAAGGATGCAGAAAGACATGTGACAGGGCTGTTGAGCATGTGACAGGGCTGTCCAGATGGCTCGGTGGGTAAAGCAATTGCCACACATGCCTGACCACCTGAGTTCGAACTCCACAAGCCACTGTGGAAAGGCAAGAACTCAAAAGTCTTTTTCTAACCTCCATACATGTGTGTGCCACACACACGCCCACAGTCACACACATGCATATTAGGAAAGAAATCAGTAAATAATTTTGTGGGGTCTTTAGAATACTTATTTTATGTGTATGGGTATTTAGGGTGCATGTACATCTGTGTACCGTGGACATGCCTGTTGTCTGCAGAGGCCAGAAAAGAGTGTCATCTTCCCTGGAACTGGAGTTACAGATGGTTGTGAGGTGCTATGTGGGTGCTGGGAATTGAACCCAAGTCCTCTGAAGGAGCAAGAAGTGCTCTTAACCTCGAAGTCATCTCTCCAGTCCCGATAAATAGGTAACTTTTAAAGAAACAGCTGACAATATTTCTAACCCGTGCTGTCTCCCCACATATTTTCCTAAATGGGCTCCAGGTACCTTTTGCTGCTGTACCCAGTTTGCAACACAGTGCCTGATCTAAAGAGGGACGGACACACAGGTGTCTTGGGTGGGAAGATCAATGAGATATGGCCACATGCTTGTTAGTTCACAGTGACTAGGAAGATCGTTATGTTAACACACATGATATATATATATATATATATGACACTATATACACACACAACAGATATATATATATATACATAAAACACTATACACACACACATATATAAAACACTATATGTACATGTGTATATATATATATATATATAAAATACTATATACACACGAAGATATATATACACATAACACACTATGTATGTGTGTATATATAATCAAGAAAGTATGGGTTTCCTATTGTTACAGTGATAAACAGCTTTGGAGGCCACTGAGGATGGACCTCCATCTCCTGTTTCCCTGGCAACACTAAAAAGTTTCCCTCCTTCAGCCTCCTGGTCAGAAGAGTGGAGTACCTCTGGCTGTGGGTTGGGACACAACATTCTGATCTGCATCAAAGATAAGGAAGGAGAACATTGCATACCCTTGTCTCCTCCCTCAAGAGTTAGCCCAGGTGGGTTGTCAATCACCTGGACAGGAGTTAATCCCCTAAGGAAAACTGATTCGTAACAAAGTCCCCTAAGGAAGCTGAAGACATGCTAAAGACCTGGGAGGAATAATCGTCTCCTCAATGAGATAATATGCCTACCCTGCCCCCTAGCCCTTCTCCTATACAGTCCCTTGCAGAATTCCCATCATGTGGTTCTGTGGTCTGCCCACTTTTCTGTGTCACTCAAAAGTTACGCAGGAAAGTAAAGTAGCTTATTTTTCTACTTTCCTGTCTCTTTTTCTTTCAGTTACTGACCAACACTTACGTACACGTTCCCTGATACCCTGGGCTTTCTCTCTGGTTCTCTGAAGCAGCCCCTCCCTTGTGCCATGTGGTACCTTACCTCTGTTGTGGAATATTATTTCAAGGTATGTTACATTTGTTTATGCTGTGGAACATTTGTTTAATGATGCAAAGATGTGTTGCATTCTTTTATGTTGCATTTGTTTAACTCTGTGAAGCTGTGTTACTTTGCCTGTCTAAAACACCCGATTGGTCTAATAAAGAGCTGAATGGCCAATAGCAAGGTAGGAGAAAGGATAGGTGGGGCTGGCAGGCAGAGAGAATGAATAGAAGGAGAAATCTGAAGAAGGAGCAAGAGAACAAGGAGAGGAGGATGCTAGGGGCCAGCCAGCCAGCCAGCCACAGAGTAAGAGTGAAAGTAAGATATGCAGAAATAAGAAAAGGAAAAAGCCCAGATACAAAAAGGTAGACTGGATAATTTAAGAAAAGCTGGCTAGCAACAAGCCAAGCTAAGACCGGGCATTTAGAATTAAGAATAAGCCTCCATGTGTGATTTATTTGGGAGCTGGGTGGCAGGTCCCCCAAAAGAGCAAAAACAACCAACAACAACCATCCATGCAGCTGCTTACTGATCTCCCTGGGTGAGCCTTGCTGCCTGCATGGACTCTGACTCAAAAGGCATGGTTTCTTCAGTTCCTCCTCGCCAACTCCCTTTAATCAGCAGCCAAGATGTACAGTGTGCCTGCTCTGTTATTTTTCTCTCAAATGCTAATAAACTGTGCTCAAGCTTCCTTTCAAGTCTGTTTCTAAATGTTCTTTTTTTTTTTTTAATTGGTTTTTCGAGACAGGTTTTCTCTGTGTAGCTTTGCACCTTTCCTGGAACTCAAACTCACAGAGATCTGCCTGCGTCTGCCTGCAGAGTGCTGGGATTGAAGGCGTCCGCCACTGCCGCCACCACCACCACCACCACCGCCACCACCACCACCACCCCAACCCACCCACATACACACACACACACAAAAAAAAACCACCCAGTACTGAGATTAAAGGTGTGCACCACCACCACCCAGCTTGTTTCTTGGTTTTCGCTCAGGGGAATAGTACATGCATGCATGCATATTCGCAGAGCTGAACTGTTCTCCCATAAGGTGATAGAGAGCAGGCTGGGAGTGGAGCTTAGTGGTACAGTAATGCAAGTCAATGAGGCCCTGGGCTCAATCCCCGATACCACCAAAACCAGAAAGGATGGAAGGAAGGAGAGAAGGGGAGGGGGAGGGGAGGGAGAGCAGCTGGGTATGGTGGTGCCCACCTATGACCCCAGCACTTGAGGTGCTGAGGCAGGGGTGTTGCCAACTTGAGCCTAGCCCAGGCCACAGTAATATTTTTCCAAAAAGGGAGGAAATATAGGAAGGGTGGGGAAAGCTTGGAGGTCCAGGATAGGAAACATCTACAGCTGAGGAGGCCAGAGATCAGTCTGTCTGGCTGCTACCCAAGAGAACAGTGAAGGGCAAGCTTACTGTGGCTTATGAATAGAAAGGACCCAGAGGTCATGGTGGACCAGAAGTGCAATGGAGAGTACAGCATAAAATCTCCTGTCTTGCCTACAGAATCATCTGGAAGTAGTGGGGGAGATGGCTCCACAGGTAGAAGCACTTGCTACCTGATGGCCTCAGTTCAGTCCCCATCCCCGGACCCCACACAGTAGAAGGAGAGAACTAAGTCCTATAAGTTGCCCTTTGATCTCCACACTCACGCTGTGGCATATGTGCCCCCCCCCCCAACCAACCCCCAATACGTAACAAAAAAAAAAAAGTCTTCAGTAAAAAGTAACACTTGTTGTTTATGGACAGAAGTAGATTTTTGGTCCTGGCTCAAGGCTATGACAGAACCTTAGAGCTGGCCCCAAAGACTGACAGAAGAATGTGGGGAGAGAAAAAGTAATTGATCTGTAAATCCAAAGAAGTGACTTATTTTGACCTAGGGTATGCCCTTGTACTGTGTGTCTGTGTCTGTGTGTGTGTGTATGTGTGTGTGTGTGTGTGTGTCTGTGTGTGTGTGTTATGTTAGTATATATAGACCTGCATTACACAAACACTTTCTACTTTTCATTTTTCTTCTAACATTAAATCACAAGTATTTGTAGTGATTTGAATGGTAACAGCCCCCTAGGCTCATATATTTGAAAGCTTAGTCACCAGGGAGTGGAACTGTTTAAGGATTAGATAGATTAGGAAATGTGGCCTTGTTGGAGGAAGTGTATCACTGTGGGGGCGGGCTTTTCAGACCCAGTCTCTCTCTCTCTCTCCCCCTGCTGCCCAAGGATCAGGACATAAAGCTCTCAGCTACTGCTCCAGCCGTGCTGGCCTGCTTCCTCCCATGACAATCATGGACTTTCTGAAACTGTAAGCAAGCCCCCAATTAGATGCTTTCTTTTGTAAGAGTTGCCTTGGTCATGGTGTCTGTTCACAGCGACAGAACACTGACTAAGACAGTATTACATGTTATTAATATTCTTCAATAATGCACACTGCTCAGGTATGAGGACCTGAGTTTGATCCCCAGAACCCAATTAAAAGCCAACAGTAATGATACCTGTTTGTAACTCTGGAACTGAGGGAGTAGAGGCAGGTGGATCCCTGGTCACTAGCTATTCAGTACAGCCAGTGTGTGAGCTCTAGTTTCAGTGAGAGATCCCATCACAAAAAATAAGGTGGAGAGCAATAAAGGATGCCAACCTCTGGCCTTCACATGCATGCACTCATACATGCAACATGCATGTGCATGCATGTAAAATACAAATATCTACACAACACAGAAATACACACATACACACACAAGAATACGTGGGAAATGTAACTCACAGAAGAGCAAGGTTTGTTTGGCTGATGGCTTGGGGTTTGGAATTCATGGTCAGTTGGCCATGTTGCTTTTGAGTCTATGGTAGGGCAGTAAGTCATGTCTTAAAGAAAAGCTGCTGACTTCATGACCAGGACTCAAAGAGAAAAAGAGGGTGGGACACACTGTTCTCTTTGAGGGAATGATCCCAACACATGGACCTGCTCACTAAGCACCTCTGAAGGGTTTCACCACCTGTCATTAGAACCACATTGAAGACCACGCCTCTCACACAGTCCACATGCGAACTATGGCATTCATCAGTGACATACAGCAAACTTCATGTCACTTCTCCAATGTAGATGTTTCTCAGCTACAAGTTATTGTAGCCATAAGTTTTCTCAGGTCCCGCCCGGCCCCATGGTCCCTCAGCCACTTATAAAATAATCATTCAGAGGCTTAATATTAATTATCAACTGTATGGCCTATGGCAGGCTTCTTACTAGCTGGCTCTTATTTTTAAATCAACCCATAACTAGTAATCTATGTATCACCACGTGTTTTATGGCTTTACCTGCATCCCATTACATGTTGCTCCTAGGATGGCAGTCTGGTGTCTCCCTCACTCAGCCTTTCTTTTTCCTGTCTCTCTCCTTGAATTTCCTACCTGCCTCTAAGCTGCCTTGCCATAGGCCAAAGCAACTTACTATAGATATGATAGGATGAAAGGGTAGATTAATGAACCTACTTTTAAAGAGCAACAACTTATTTAGAAATGTTTTACATTGCAATGAATTTTAGTTTAGTGATACACATTTAAACTTAATTTTGTCATACTGTGTATATATTTCTACTCTTGTTTGAGATATTATGTTTATGTAACTCATTTAGATTGTAATGGATAATTAAAAAATACAGATTAATAATTAGTCTTCTATGATAGTCAAACTTATAGTCATCTTAAGTTTTCTAGGTATACATAGATATAATTCAATTACGTAGGTAATCTTCAAATACTTCAAAGACCTATAGAATGTGGCATTTAAAATGTTTTAAAAATTTAGACTTTCTGGACAGTGAGGCATGTCTTCTCCTGGCAGCACTGATTTACTTCAGAGAGGAGGATGGGCACAAAAGACACTCTATATGGAGTTTATCTTCTTCTTGGCAAAAATAGCCATTTGGGCAAGAAACTGTTCTTGCCTGGACTGCTTGACAAAATGATGTATCGACTAGACATGCAGGACCCATAGAAGGTGACCACTGAACTTTGCTTGGCAAAATGGTCCTTCAGGTTCCTGCTGCACAGAGGAAACTGCCAGACATTCTACAGAACACAGAGAGAAGTAACTGAGAGACTCTAGGCCTGTGGGCTAAAGACAGATGCCCCAACTTTACAGAGGAACTTTGGATGACTGTCCAGGCTGCCAGCTGTCTCTGTCTACTCTCACAAGACTCCCAAAAATTGCTTGCCCCCTTCTCCCATTTCTCAGGTAATATTATATCCTTCTGAGGTCTTTGATGTAGTTGAAGACTAGATAGTTATAATTTTCTTAGTTATGATAAAAGATAAGTTAGATATGAAACTTTAGACTCACAAATATAGCATAGGATATCTTCTTTAATTTTGCCAAATACAAATAGACTGGATAATATAAGTAGACTAGATATTGTAACTGTAATTCTTGCTTGATAATTGTTTTGTTATATGTAATTTTACTGTTAAAGTTAAAACCTTCCTTTTGGAAAAAAAAAAGAAAAGGGGAAGTGCTATGGATATTGCTCTTTATGCTGTGAATGTGTTGCTCTGATTGGTTAATAAGTAAAGTGCTGATTGGCCAGTAGCCAGGCATGAAGTATAAGTGGGACAAAGAGAAAGGAGAATTCTGGGAACAGGAACACTGAGGAAGAAGTTGCCAGACAGACACAGAGGAAGCAAGATGTAAAGATATTGGTAAGCCATGAGCCACGTGGTAAGGTATAGATTTATAGAAATGGGTTAATTTAAGATATAAGATCTAGCTAGCAAAAAGCCTGAGCCACTAGGCCATACAGTTTTAATCAATATAAGCCTCTATGTGTTTATTTGGGTCTGAGTGGCTGCAGGCCCAGGCAGGACTGGAGAAAATTCCAGCTACAATTTACTTATTAACCAATGGGAACACCATATATTCACAGCATACAGAAAGACATCCCCCAGCAGGTTATTGTCACAATAACCCTCATATGGCTGCATTTTAATGTAACTCTATGTATATCTTCCTTAAGCATGGAGTTTAGGGATACTTTCACTTTTTTTTTTTTTTCTTAACAACCGGGACTCACAGTGCAACCCTAAGCTATCCTGGAACTCACTCTGTAGACCAGGCTGGCCTCAAACTTACAGAGATCCACCTGCCTCTGCCTCCTGAGTACTGTCAGTAAAGGTGTGTGCATAACACCCAACTGGAGTTTAGTAACCTTCTCGGTCCATTCTCCCATTTTGCTAAAATGGTTTTCAGAACAGGTGATGTACAATCTTACCAACACACAGGAATGATTGTTTTCAGCTTCTAAAAGACGTCTTATAAATGAGATGAAATGGAATGCATGCCTTTTCTTTTCTTTCTGTGTTAGGAATAGAACCCAGGGCCATGGCCATGCTAGGTGACTCTACCACTGAGCAAAACGCCCCCCATGTACTCTTTGTTACCCAGCAGCTTCCTTGTGATGTCACTCATGCTGTCACATGTGGTTGCAGGTTGTTCCTTCTGTGTCTGTAGTGTGAGTGTGCTGTAGTTTACTCACCATTTAGGTGGTTTTCCACTAGTATTTTTCCTATGACATGTCTTTTGGAAAAATAAATGCCCACTTTTTTTTTTGAGAGTTTCCTTAGAAGTAGCATTATTGGGACACACATATTTAGATTTAATAGACACTGCCAACTGTCTGAAGTGACTTTATTTATTTATTTTTTCCAGAGCTGAGGACCGAACCCAGGGCCTTGCGCTTGCTAGGCAAGTGCTCTACCACTGAGCTAAATCCCCAAGCCCTGGAGTGACTTTAATAATTGACACGTCAGCCAGGCGTGAAGGTTGCGGTTGCTCTGTGTCCCTCATTAGGCGTTGTCAGACTTTAAAATTTCAGCTATTCCGGTGAATGCGTATTTTTTGTGCTTACACACACTCTTTATTTAGTCCTCTCATTGTGGTTTTGATATGAATTTCCCCATCTGTTCAACTCTGCTCATTTTCCTACCCACTAAGTTGAATACATATGCAAATACCTTTGCCCAGTCTGTGAGTTCCTCTTTTCACTCTCTTAATAGTATCTCCGGATTAACAGAAGTTTCAAGAGCTTTAATACAGTCACAAATAGTTGGTGCTTCTCATAAAACCTGCTTAAGTCATCTTCGCTCACCTCAAGAGCATGAGGGTGCTCTTCTATGATGTTTTTCTCTAATAGTTTGTAGTTTGCTCTTTTACAATTAGACGTATATGCTTTAGTCAAGAATTGATTTTTAGGAATGTGTTGGGCTTGGGCAACAAGCAAATAATCAATTTGCCCAACACCATGTAATAGAAAGGTATCTTTTACCCTCTGCTCTACACTTACTGCCTCTGCTGTAAGTCAGATAATGAGGTGTATTCTGTTTTGTTCCTGAACTCTGCATCCTGTCCCACTGGAGCATTACTTTTATATTCTTGTGCCATTATGAGTGTCTGAATTAGATCACATAACGTAAGTCCTTCGGCATATTCTTCCAGTGTTTCCATAATGTCTTGTCTGCCTACTTTCACTTTTTGTTGTTGTTTTTTTGTTTGTTTGTTTTTTCCAGACAGGGTTTCTCTGTGTAGTTTTGGAGCCTGTCCTGGAACTCGCTCTGTAGATCACGCTGGCCTGGAACTCACAGAGATCCTCCTGGCTCTGCCTCCTGAGTGCTGGGATTAAAGGCATGCGCCACCACTAGGCATCTGCCTACTTTTCTTTTGAGACTAGGTGTCACCATTTAGTCCAGGCTGGCCTCAAACTCATGATCTTCCTGCTTCTCCTGCCTATCTGCCAGGAATACAGGAGCACAAGGCCACGCCTGGCCTGTGCACTCACACAATGAAATGGTAGCATCTTTTTTCTCATTGCTATGTACAAATTCCTCCTTGGTGAGCATTTTAATCTTCACCTTTTATTCCTGTTATAAGTATTTTCCCATGTGTCATCCAATTTGGATTTATTTATAGTTTTTCTTGCTGTAGAGAAGTATTACATTCCTATGAAATGAAGTATATTCATATTTTAGCTTAGTAACCTTACTCCCATTATTTTTATACTTAGGAAATCTTTCCCTAATCCCCTTGAGGTTTAAATATAATTGTGAATGTTTACAATGTAGATGATACGTAATCACATAAATGTAAATATTATTTCCTATAAAAATAATGGAAAACCTTCACTTTCTAGAGTAAAGCAATTGAAATTCAAGCTTAAAGGGGGGGCAAAATAAGTGCAAATTTTAAGTTGTGAGTTCTGGCAAAGTGTTTGCTTTGTTCCTCAAATCCCACCTTCAATAGGTCAGTTATCTCTGGTAGAAAAGAATGTTCCCAGACAGGCAGTGGTGGTGCATGTCTTTGATTCCAGCACTTGGGAGGCAGAAGACACAGGAGGGTCTCTGAGTTCAAGGCCAGTGATCATGGGCCATCATGGAACAGAGATGGTTGTGGTGACCTACAGAGGACCTCAGACTCACAGTCATACCCAGAAGAGAAGCAGAACAGCATAGTGACAGCTAAATCTATGGTAATGAAGACAGAGCTAATGACATTTCCTGGTAGAAGCAAGGTGGGGGGGGGGAGGTCACAAGACCCTCACCTGAAATTCCATCCTTTCCTCCCACCTGCCCCCAAACTCTGTGTGGTCTTGTGGGGGAGGGTGGTAGAATATATCCTGGAAAGCCCATTAAGGGTGAAACTACAGTGACACAGCTTTATGAGTCATCACACCTACTGGGGTGGAACTTCTCACTGAGTAAAGCCCTTTTGAGTCACCCATGCTCCTGTGAGTAACCCTTCACCATGTTCCTGTGAGTAACCCTTCACCACGTTCCTGTGTGCAAGCCCAGGAAGCTCATGGGTTCACCAGCCTAGAATTGAATGTAATAACTTCTTTTTGACTGTCATTGTTGTATCTGGGGTGAACAGATGTTTCTTTACATCGCTCCAGGAAAAGCCATGCAATATCACTTCTCATGATTTGTCTGGACAGAGGACAGTCCCAGCCAACACAGTGGCTAGTGTTAGGTTTCCAAGGAATCAGGGGTCCCTGGTTTCAATGACTAGAGCTGAAGCTACCAGCCAGTGGACCCACCTGCTGTACAAGTTACCAGCCCTCAGGTAGTCAAGTGCCTATTAGAGCAGCTTTCAGCCACTGTGGCTCACAGAACTGCCTGGGAACTCCTAGCCAGATTATGAGGTTTTACTCTGCCTGACCAACATACTAGTGGCCTCAGCTTACCAGGTTTGCTTACTGTTCTTCTGGAATGTTCTTCTGGATGTACAATGACCCATAGCTTGGCTATTTGAGGTGGTAGTTGTTGTTGTTGTTGTTATCTTTACAAAACCAACTCTTAAAGTGACCATAGAGAGGTAGGTTAGCAGCCCTGATGGGGGCTGGAAATGTGGTTTTCATTTTGGCTTGATTTTGATCCGTGTGTTAGGATTTTTTTTTTTTTTTTTTCTTTGCAGGAGAAGTAAAGGGAAAGCATAAACCCCCTCTTGGCACAATATCTGTTGTACTTAGTTCATGGCCAAAGACAGTTTTATGGGAAAGTCCGCTGTGTGCCAGCAAAGCATTTTCTTTTTCTCCATCCATAGTTTTAAAAACAAAAACACGAACTAAAATAAAATCTCCCATCTCCCCACCAAAAGAAGAGGAGGGGGAAGGAGGAAAGTGGAGAAGAGAAGCCACAGCAGCTTTCTCTAATATGAAACTTTCCAGTTTGTAGTCTTTCCAAGAAAACAACGAAAAGGATTGATCACAGCTATGAGACACTTGAGTCTTGGCTTTTCAGCCTCTTGATGTCCCGCACCGCTATCTTTGGTGGACAGCCAAGAGGACTGACATCGGGAAAAGCTGATAGATGAATATATCTCCTTTGGCTCTCCCATATGGCTCTCTAAATTCCTGGTTTTTTTAAAAAAAAAAAAAAAACTAGATGGCTAAATTTAAGCCAATTTAGATGGAAACAGACTTTTTCCCCTCCTCTTATTAACATTACATTAAATCAGAGGCTGAAGAGATGGCTCAACAGTTAATAATGCTTGTTGCTCTTGCAGAGGACCCAGGTTCAGTTCCCAGCACCCAGAGGTGGCTTACAGCCATCTGCATCGACAGTTCCAGAGGCACCGATGTTCTCTGACCTCCCACCTCCTCTGCTGACCTCAGTGGATACAAGGCATAAACATACATGCAAGCAAAGCCCTCATACACGTGAAATAAATAATCTAAACATTTGTAAAGTTTTTTCAATTATGTTGAGTCATTCCAGGTGTGTCTTAGTTACTGTTACACTGCTGTGAGGAGACACCAAGACCAAGGAAACTCTTATAAAAGAAAACATTTAATTGGAGGTTTGCTCACAGTTTCAGAGGGTGAGTCCATGAGCATCATGGTGGGAAGAATAGCAGACAGGCATGGCGTTGGAGCAATAGCTGAGAACTTTATATCCTGATCCTCAGGCAGCAGGCAGAGAGAGAGAGACTGGGCCTGGCATGGGCTTTTGAAACCTTAAGGTCCACCCCCACTTCCTCCAATAAGGCCACACCTCCTGATTCTCCTCCACAGTATCATTTCCTGGTGACTAAGCATT